>CBVK0100952212.1:0-12107 GCA_900067695.1 Picea abies | reverse complement strand
TCCTCTATTTTCCGACAGTATGGACAATTTTGTCCATAACGCCGCAAATATAACGTTGGAATTTTTACAATATGTACTAGTGAATATTGAAGGTTGTTGATAGAAATTAAGATTTCATTATGTGCATTGATGCATTCAAGGAAAGGCTTGGAGGAGTCCTTATCCAAAATGGACATGTGATATGCTACAAGTCCATGAAGTTAAAAGAGCATGAGAGACACTATGCCACTCATGATTTATAATTAGAAGCTATAGTACATGCCTTGAATATGTGGAGGCACTTCTTATGGGAAAAATATTTTAGTTGAGGATAGACCATAGTGGTCTGAAATATTTGTTTGGATAACATACTTTGAATGATATGAAAATTAGATGGCTGAAATTTCTTAGTGAGTATGACTTTGATATAAAGAATATCAAAGGAAAGGAGAACAAGGTGGTTAATGCACTCAAAAGGAGGGTACATGAGATGCATGCTACATCCATTATCATGTGCAAATATGATTTAAAGGAAAAAAAATTGGAAGCTACAAAATTATATTAGCATTATGTGCAAACAACAGAAAAAATTCAGCAAGGAAATTTGTAGCAAAAAACTAAAGATTATGAGCTAAGAGAGGATGGAATTCTCATGTAGAGGGACATAGTGTATGTGCCCAAATATCAGAAAATGAAAAATAGGGTTTTGAGAGAGATGGATAATGTACCCTATGTTGGGGACCTAGGTTACCATAAAACCAATGCAGCTGTAAAGAGCCAATATTTTTGGCTTGGTATGAAGAAAGAGGTGGTTGAGTATATTGACATATGTCTAGAATGTTAGAAGGTTAAGGATGAGCACATACATATAGTTGGAATGCTACAGCCATTTCCCATTCCTTAGTGGAAATGGGAAGTGGTGACAATTTATTTTATTACCAAACTGCCCATAGCGATGAAGCAACATGATTCTATCATGGTGGTGGTGGATACACTTACTAGAGATGCTAATTTTATTTTTGTAAAGATAACTCATAAGGATGCTAACATTGCATATATTTGTATGAGAGAAATTTCCAGGGTACATGGTGTTCCTAAGGAAATTGTTTCTAATAGAGATCCCAAGTTCACATCCAAGTTTTGGAAGGGATTACTCAAATGATTTGGGACAAATATGAGTTTTAGAACAACTTATCACCCATAATCAGATGGGAAAATATAAAGGGTCAGTCAGGTGATTGAGAATATTCCAAGAATGTATGTGATGGATAAATCATAAAAATGGGAAGATTGTTTACATTTAGTTGTTTTTTCTTATAATAATAAGTATCAGGCATCTTTAAAGATGAGGCCATTTGAAGCATTATATGGAAAAAAGTGCAACACACCAGTGAGTTGAGACAACCCAAAAAATAGAGCATTGGTTGGGCCAAAATTTCTTAGAGATATGGAAGAGTAGATGGTGAAAATAAAGCAGAATTCAAAGGCTACTCAATATTGGAAGGAAATTTATGTCGACAAAGGAAGAATGCACAAATAGTTTAAAGTGATGTTATACTACAAATTGCTACATCAATTGTATTTGTGAGATGGCTTAGTCCTTTTCCCTAGATTGCAAACTTAAATCCCATCCTCCTTCATCAAATTCACTTAAAAATAAATAATTTTATTTCCATCCATGGGTCACCCATGTAAAAATCATGGATGTTCATGCCTTTCTAGTTTGCAATTAGTGGATGCCCTTAACAAATATGAAAAAATAAAGTATTCCAAATTTTTGGGCGGAGTTTTCGGTTGGGTCGTTCCCAAAATTTGCTTGGCCCATACAAAATAGAATATAATCACCTCAACCCCTTGAGAATGGTATAAAGGATCCTATGAGGGCATAGATGAGGAGGAGAACCTAGGTGCAAGATTATGATGATGAATTTGTAAGCTTCCCTATTTTATTTAATCCTCTGAGTAGCATCCCCTGATTTGGAACTTGTTTTCCAGTACTCATTCTTCTCTCTTGTATGACCATAGGGTGTGTTCCTATCCCTTTTTGGTCATCTAAGGAAGGGTCATCTTGCTAATTTTATTCTTGAAGGATGAGTGGAGGAACCCGTGCGATTGGCTTTGGGGAAGTGCTAGAGGTTAGGGTCAGGTTGTAACTACCTACTTATATTGTTTTCAATAAAAGAGTTATCTTTCCCTCTATATATGTGTAAATTGATTCAATATATTAATATATGTTAGTTTACTTCATATAATTGAATTTTTTCACATTATATATGTAATTTCAATTCGTAACTACCTTGTTACAGTATATACTTGGTCTCCTTTTGTAGGTTGATATTAGTGGAGATCATGGGTAAATCAAAGGTGGAGAGCAAGGATTGACATCAGATGTAGGATACAAGGTGCGATGCCTCTCCTTATATCCTTTTCTCCTCAAAGTAGTTATTTTCTTATAATATTGTTGTGTGTGAGGGTAGGTTTTTTCTTTTGCATATGGTCTTTCTCTGCTATGACATGACCCAAGGTCACAGGGGAAAAATCCCATAAATAGAATTGGCGATCATAATTGGGATCTCTTCTCCTAGTTTGGGTCAGTCTTAGGGTGTCTTGTGTTGTATTTCATTTCTAAACTTTTCTTGTTTTCTGGGTTGTTCTTTCAAAGATTTTTCCATCTAGAAACGTTTTCTAAGTTTCTGGAAGCCTCCTTATAGATTGAATTTTTCTTTTTCAAGTTTTATTGATTCCTCCATGCTTTGTCCATTTATGAGTGGCGGATATCCACAATTTTCCTTTGGATGACCCATGGATCTACATTAGTCCTAGTGTACACAGTCACGGAACTGTGTAACAAACTTGTTTTTTGAGCCTTTCTCACAGTTTGGAGGATCTGTTTTTGTTCTCCATTACAATATGAGCTTGTTGGGTTTTCTTTTTCCTTTGGTTGTTGTGTTAAGTCTCCGAAAACTCTCAAATCATCTAAAATATCTTGCTTTTGGTTAGGTTAGTCTTTTGGTTATAAGATTCTTTAGGTTGGTCAAAAGGTTAGTTGTGGATTTTTGGGATTAATTTTCAATTGATTGTTGTATTCCAAAGAATGTTAACTATTTTATTTCTTCCTCCTTACATTTCTTCCCTTTGTTCATAAAATAAAAAGAAACATTACATCTTATTTGCATTTCATTTCTTTTGTAAGAGAAAAGAAAAAAACAAATTGATTGTTAGTTATCCTTTGTCTTCATCCCTTGCCTTTGAACTTTTCAAGAAAGGAGTCTTGCTTACTAGCACTCAAGTCTTTAGGATTTTTTTTTTCTTTGATAGTTGTTGGTTTTGGTTATAGTAGCCTTCCATGAAAGAAAAGAAATCATGTTTGCAAAGTTTTTACATTTTGTGTTGCATTGCCTTCAAAAGAATGTTTTAGGTTGCATTGCAAAGTGATTCAAAATATTGCATACAAGAAAAGTATATTTATTTCATTTTCAAAAGTAGTTTGTTTTCATCTGAAGCATTGTTAGCACTTATAATTTTCAATGAAGAAACCACATTTTTCTTTGTGTTCTTAAAGTTTTTTTTTTCTTTGGGTCTATCAAAACATCATCTAAGTTTCATCCATAAACCTTCTGAGTAAGTAACAACCAATAAAACGAATGCTAAATAAATTTTATTAAACATTTTTTCTTCCAATATATTACACAAACAAGTGTAGGCTAGGGCCTTGGTTCAGGTTGGAGAGTAAACATCTCCAAGGCCACAAAACAAACTTAGGAGATTGATATAGTGAGGGTAAAATAGATTGTCCTATAGGTGTAGTCGAAAAAATCCTCTCACACAGGAGCTAAGAATTATATTGCAAAAGAGAGAGCCAAGGAGACAACCCCTCCAAAGTTTAACCAAGCACAATGGAGAGATAATATATTGGGGTTTTCATCAGTGTCGTTACCTTTGTGATAGGCGTTTCTTTCAAATCTTTGAGATTTTTTCATACCCACACATTCGATCTTGAATGTCAATAGCCCCCCTAAATGATGAATATGAGTTGGTAACCATAGTTTCTCTTCCTAGGAATCTCACAGGTGACTATGGGGGTTTTTCATGGTACCTAGAGAAGATTTCATATCACACTTTTCAGTACTGTTATAGGGTGCCCCACAAAACATGGGTACTTTCACAAGATAAGGGTGGTCAGTGGAGGTTAGGATAATTACTTCTCATTCCTTCGTTTGTTGGTCCACAAGACTTAATCAACCTGTGCCTTCGTCTGGAAAGTCCCTTACTTCATCATTGTTATGGTTTTAGGACCTAATCCACTTGAGCTAGGATATTGGAAAAGTAGTTTGTGTTTGTTTTTTCCTCGAGGATTTTTTTTAGTGGTATGCTTGGTGATTGTAGATTTATTTAAGAAGGCATGTGGATAATCACCTAGAGCTGAAAAATCAAAGTGGATGATCAAACACCTCGTAGATCGAGGATAATTCAAGGTCTTCCACCAAAAGAAGAAGTTAGAAATAATTCTCCCACGCTTCCACTAAGGTATTGTCTTGATCAATCCTATGATTTTTTACGAACTGGTCTAGTCATGATCTCAGCTACAGAACCCTCAGAAGTTAACTCTTCAGAACTGGAGGTTGTAACTATTGAATATCTCTGAGCCAAAGAATATGCTTTGAAATTCAACCCTCCACTAACTGGAACTTTTCCGTCACCCGTGGTACAAGTTCTGCCTCCTATATTCGAATTTACTAATAGTATCCCTTTTCACTGGGCCGCTATGGACAACACTCCAAAAGTGTCTAGGTCAGGAGTCCTTACAACTCCCACTTCGACAATAGTCGCCAGTGGGATCTTTCCTCCTGGTGTGTCTAACATAGTGAATAGTGCGGTTTATTCTACCATAGCTTCTTCGATTAGCAGCAGTGCTCCGTTGGTCATTGATTCCACTCTTTCTATGAGTGCAACCATGTCATTACTATCGAAAACAAATTCTTTCTCATTTGATATGTCTACGATGGGCATGATTAATGCATTGATTAGTTCCTAGTCAACGTCCCAAGTTTCTAAAATTTGTGTGGGGAGTTTTTCAATTCCATACTGAGTGATCCCTTGGGGTGGAGGTCATTTTCCTCCATCGTTCCCATCCATTGGGAGTATATATTTCCTGTCTTTCGATCCTAACCCATTCAGGAGATGGGGTGATTCTACGAGTTTCACTAGCATTCCATACACTTCCACTCCATTCAAATTATATGGTGGATTCAAGAGTAATCATTTTACCATTTCTATGGTGTCGGCAGGGGGAAAATCCTTCCAAATCCTAGTGGAATCTTATGCACGGTTATTTCCCTTCACAATGGATGTCATCAGGGGGAAGTCCCTTTCTCAGTTGATATAAACCCACATAAGGAATAGTTTGTTTGTAAGGAGGGACAACAAGGGGAAAACATATATTTCCATCTAATAATTAGATGGTGTAGGTTATCCTCCATTCAACCAAATCCAACAAGGTTTTACCCAAATCTTTGGTCCATAGACAAACTCTTCCTGGAAACCTACTGCCAGCTACAATCTAGGACCTTCTTTTCAAGTTGTTAATCAGTCAATGACAAAACCTAGGCTTCGTTTTCTGGAAACTCTTCATTTTCCATATTTTTCTAAGTTGATGAATGACCTGATTTTCATGAACCAAGTTAGCCTACAGTCCCCACCAAACTACCTTCGGATATAACAAAATTTGAAGGAAAGAGCGTTGAAGATCCATAGGATCATGTGACGACGATTCACTTATGGTTCTCATATAATTTTTTGAGTGATGACTTGATCTGGTTACATTTGTTCCAACACACCCTCATAGGGGGTGTCACAAAATGGTATATATAACCAGAGAGGTTCAAGTACGCAACGTTAGATGATCTCACCATGGTTTTTCTCAACCACTTCCAACAACCTATCTAGTATGATGTTGGTACATATATTTTTGCTAACTTTGAAAAAGAAGCTACACACATTTATGATCATATTGGGGAATGGAGGAGACATAAGATTTTAATTAAAGCCATGGTTCTGCCAGATTTTCTCTTAGAATGGTTCCTAAATTCATTACTTCCTTATATCTCTAAGTATGTAGCAACGTCAGGCGTATTTAGAGAAGAACATGCAATTTTTAGAGAACAATAATTGGATTTAATTTACTCTCAATCAATAATTGTATATGATATCATGCCTAGTGCACCCTGGTCAAATCTCAACTTATCGAAACCAAAGTTAGGATCACATGTTGATGGAATTGTTAGTTCCTCTCAAAGAAAATCCACATATCTGGTCTTTATCCAGATGTAATAGTTGTCCATTCAACAAACTATAGTTGGTTCGACCCTTGGCTCGAACACACCCCCCCACCCAGTCCTCGGATGTACACACTGTGCAATCTAAGACTAAGAAGGATCCACAGTAGCCTGAATAGAAGAAGAAAGGAAAGGGAAAGAAATGTAGCTGGGGAAAATACAAAAAGGATAATAAGAATGTCGAGGGGGAAAAAGATGAGAAGAAAAAGGTGAAGTTCCCATGCAAGCTTTGTGGGGGAGATAACCTTACACATTAGTGCCCACAAATGGAAAAATATCAGTGCCTGATAAATTTGAAACAAAAACAAACAAACAAAAAACAACCTGATGTGTTGAATAATCCTTTCCCACAAGGGCATAATATGCAAGCTAGCTCTTCCACCTTCAACTAGCAAGGGGGCACATTGAGTGCACACTCCTCAGATAGATAGCAAGAGATCTTGAATATGGTCAACTGCAGAAAAGAAGAAGGGGCCTCTCCAAAAAGAGAAACCTAAGAAGGAAGCATTGACACGCATACCAAAAGGGGTGTACAAGAGAGAGTTGTACAACATTAATGATCGAGTTGTACCCAAGTATTCCACTGTTGAGGATTCAGCTCAAACACCGTGTGTGATGTCTACTTAAGAGGTGCTTCAAAGTTTCCCCGCGCAATGTGCTATGTTTTTATTTGCGATTGGAATTGTAGATTCCTCTAGCCATCTTGTTATGAAGTTCTACACTACTTATGTGAAGCCTCACCTTCCTTATCATGTAGCATTCTAGATCAATGCCATTTATGATAATCATCTGATGAGGAGGATCGTCGTTGACGAGGGGGCTTCAAAGTTTTTCATTTTCTTGTCTTGTTGGAAAGATATTGGTTCTCCTAAGTTTACCGATTCTCCCACTCTCTTGAATTCTTTCGATGGATGATTGTTTCGATTGCACATACTTTTTTCTTTCTTCCTACTTCAGTTAGGAGGAAAATCCATTTCTGTAGAGGTTGAAGTAGTCAATGCGTCGATCGACTATAATTTGTTTCTAGGAAGGAGTTGGATTTATTCCATGATAGTATTCATCTCGTCGGTGTTTTGAATTATATGATTTACCCATGAAGGGGGAATCATAATCATTGGCCAGGTGGCTTTCAACCTTTCTGATTCTGTGACAAACCTAGTATCCATATACCAGTGGATTGAAAACTCTCAGATGAAAACTGAGAGTATCGGGTTTGGAATGTATCCTTCACTCATTCGATCTTTTAATTTTCCACATTGATTTATTATATTCGATCCACCCCATTAATCTATCAAAATTTGACTTCCCTGACTCTTGTTACAAGAGTTGTTGCATTTAGAGCGTCATATATGCAAGATCCATGGGTGTTACCTTCACCGTGAAAGTCAGTTGAAGGTTACAAACATGTCGGGATGGATATGCCATTGTCTGCAACTAAGATCACTTATCAAGAAACTAAACAAGCTACTGCAAACCTAGATCAAACTACTTCATTGACATAGCAAGATTATTTGTTTCCAGAGCCCATCTAGGATCATAATTCTTTAATTTCCAAGGAATTTATTAGCACCCTCTTACCTTCATATGATGTTATTATTAAGGAAATTATTGGAGTTGAAATTCCATGGCAAGATATGCATCACATATAATATTTCCTCCCTGAAATTAGTCATGTGGGAAGAGGAGAGTTTAAGTCATCCATGAATATAAATGTTGGCAATACGATAAACCCATTAGCTAATCATGGTGTATATGTTGAGGGGAATATGGAGAATATATTGGAAATCATCCTGATCAACCTTTCTATAACCCCTGATGTTGTCTCATTTCCTTTTCAACCAGTGGTTGAAGAAGTGGTCGCACTGATGCAATCTTTGGTCAATCCCACTCTTGTCTTAGAGAGTGACTTAGTCTTCCAAAGTGGTCAACAATCCCACTCTTGTCTTAGAGAGTGACTTAGTCTTCCAAAGTGGTCAAGCCGATACAATATTAGGTTGATTCCACTCTTCTTTTAGGGAGTGATGTATATTTAAACTACATCTTTATCATTTCCAGTTCATTATCTTCTGAACAATGGGGAATTCCACTCTCTTCGAGTACACTCCCTCTAAGTCCTAGGATGGTTTTCGTTGATTGGAAATATCTTGTGGAGCCTCGCCTTCCTTATTACACACCTTTCTAGATAAGGGTTCTGGTTGAATCTTTGTTGAAAGGAATTGATCGATGTGTTGTATATGAAGGATCCTCTGCAAGTATGTTATCCTCCTTGACCTCGAAAGCATTGGGTTCTCCCAAGCTTGTGTCAACTACCAGTTAGTTGTTGGCTTTGGACAAAAGACCTAGTGAATGTTTGGGGATTCTTCCTCAGTTTCCTATCATTTTAGGTGGGAATATTGTTCTAGTCGATCTTTTAGTGGTGCCATGCCCTTCAAAACTTTAATACGCTTCTTGTGCATGATTATGTTTATTCTATGAAGGCTTTGGTGTCTACGCTCTTTTGTGTGATGCATTTTTATTACAATGGAATCATTGTCACTATTGATAATATTTCATCCAATAATCACCATCCTAGTTCATATTTGTCTTATTTTCCCCCTTTGTGTGTTCCTAGTGTTCGAGAATACTCTTCCCCACCACAGGTGAATTATGTGGCCTCTTATCCTAGGTGTTCAGTTGCTTCTGAGAAAGGATATTTACATTCATGTTCACCTTCTCGAGACAAAGTATCGACAATTAATCAAGTGTTTTATCCAATGGGGGAATGGGATCCCTTACTTCCCCCTATTGGCTCGGGTATTTTGGTGTTTCCTAATGAGTCTCATATTACTGTTTGTGAGACCTCGAGCCTTGTTATTAGTCTGTTTTCAAGCCCCAGGTTCATGGATGTTGAGTAGAAATCATGTATTACTGTATATTTGTGTTTATGGTTGCATATCTAATATATTTTTGTTATATTATTGAATATCTATGATATCTCTGTGCATTTATTTATTATATCTCTGATCTCATTTCGTGCCAAAAATAATCCGGATCAATCTTACTCATTTGTGCTCTGCTATTGTCATGGTACGAAGAGCATGGTCCTTGTCTGAAGGCCCTTCTAGTTCTGTTTCATCGTCAATATCTCAACAATATAATCAATCGTTGGTTGATGAATTGATTGTGTTGATCCCATATTTGGTCGATACCACTCTCATTTTAGGGGGTGATGAATCTCTTGACCATGTTGTCTCACATCCTATTCAACCAATGGTTGACGAAGTGGTCATGTCAATGTAATCTTCAGTCAATCCCACTCTTCTCTTGGAGAGTGACTAGTATTCCAAAGTGGTCGAGCCGACACAATCTTTGGTCGATCCCACTCTTCTTTTGGGCAATAATGCATCTTTCAAATACATATTTAGAATTTCCAGTTCAATAAATTGTGAGCAAGGGGGCATTCCAGTCTCTTTGAGTACGCTCCCTCCAAGTCCTATGATGGTTTCCTTTGATTGGAATGATCTTGTGGAGCCTTACCTTCCTTCTTATGCACCTTTCCAAATAAAGGTTCTAGTTGAATCTATGTTGAAAGGTGTTCATCGATGTATTATAGATGAAGGATCCTCTATAAGTATTTTATCCTCCTTGACTTGGAAAACTTTTGGTTCTCCCAAGATTGTGTTAGTTTCTAGTGAGTTGCTTGATCTTGATAGAAGACCTAGTGAATGTATGGGGATTATTCCTCATTTTCCTATCACATTAGGAGGGAATATTGTTCTAGTCAATCTATTAGTGGTGTCAGGCCCTTTAGAATTTAATATGATTCTTGGGCATGATTATGTTTATGCTATGAAGGTTGTAGTGTCTACGCTCTTTTATGTGATGTATTTCCCTCACAACATAAGCATTGTCACTATTGATCAACTTTCATCTGATAATCACCATCCTAGTTCAATTTCATCTCAGTTTTCCCCTTTGTGTGTTCCTAGTGTTCGAGTAGAATCTTCCCCGTCACGGGTGAATTATGTGGTGTCTTATCCTCAGTGTTCAATTGCTCCTGATATGGGATTTTTACAATTATTTTTTCCCTCTTGAGACAAGATATCATCAATTGATCATGTGGTTTATCCAATGGGGGCATGGGAGCCCTTGTTTCCCCCTATTGGCTCGAGTAATTTTTCATTTCCTCTTGCTCATCTTACTATTTGTGAGACTTCGAGCCCTAGTATTTTTTTGTTTTCGAGCCCCGAGTTCTTGGATGTTGAATTTCCTTCAGATGAGGCCATCCTTGAAACTATGATTATGCATCATTGACCTCTTCCTGAACTAGAATCTTTACTGGGCTCTACCAGGAGAACTACTATGCATAAGACGCAAGGTTGTGCGGTCCTCTATACATATTGTATTTTTAGGGTTTCTTGTTTTCAAGTTTCGTATCCCTTAGCACATGTTTTTATCAGAGGTTTCTATATTTGACTTAGTAACTTCTATGCAATTTTTTTTGGTCTTATATACATAACTTTGGAGACATTTACTTCGTACCTTTTTATTTCATGTCGATCCATTCTGACAGGTAATGATATTGAAACTATAATATAGGTTAGATTTTCCCCTTCATGCATTTTTGCATTATCTGTTTCTTGTTTCATTTTCCCTGAGGATCGACCCCACCGAGTTGCAACATGAAACCTTCTTTATTTTTTGGAAGTGTTGTACTTCATGTGGTAAATCCTATCTTCCATGGGCACCTTAGCTTATACCCCCTTTTCATTTTGGTGCCCATGCTGCAAGTTTTCTATTAGGCTTGGGAGTCATGTTTAGTCCCGACATGAATTTGCATTGAAGCTGCATATATTATTCTCAATCTTTTCTATCCATTTCCTATGAGAATACCTATAACACATGCTGATACTTATGTCTGCACCTCTTTTGATTCTTCAGTAGGTATTATTTTTCTTACTAGCATGTAGGGTAGGGTTATTTCCTACTACACAACACATTTATCTGTATCACTGACATATCTACCGTATGGTCCACCCCATTCATTTTCAAAATCATACCTTCAATATTCTTTAAAGGTGTCATTACGAATGATATAGCTTACCTCTCCATTGGTGTTCTAGTTAGTACCTCACTATAATTTTTAACACCCATGTTGTAGTTTTTTTTGTAGGCTCGAAAAACCTATTTAGTCCCACCATGTATTGCGTTGAAGCCTAATGACTTCCTCTCAATCTCTTTCTGGTTAATTCACCCACAGTAGTTAAATTTTTTTGTTGAGTTGTAATTTCATTGCATATTAATGGCTCATTCTTTTAGGCCTAATGTCAACTTCAACTTGCTATTGTTGAACCATTTGCTTATGCATTCCTACCAATTTCTAGCCTTTCATTTTATGCCTTTGCAAGTCAACACCTTAACCATGGAGGAAACATCCCCAGAGTGTCCTTATCCTATACATGATTCCTTTCATTGAGAATAGGTATGTTCCTTGCACTTTGGAACTAGTTTTCTTTCCCGAGACACTCATTTCCTCCACTATTCTATAACATTCTTTTATTCCTTTTTCAAGATTTAATAACATGAAAAAGACAAAAAAAAAATAAAAGAAAATAAAAAGAAGGGGGGAAAGAGTTTATCTCTTTTGTTGGAAGCAATATTTTATCCCTTGAACAAAGTACAATATTTGAGTCAATGTCTCAATATTTTTGGTTTAATATGGCTTTAGGAGGAGTTTTCTCATTTTTGAGCATAATCTCCTCCAGTTGGTTATTCTTCCAACCATATGGAGTGTTTGTTGATGCCTCTTGTATC
>CBVK0100952171.1:0-21497 GCA_900067695.1 Picea abies | reverse complement strand
GATCCTACTTCTAAAACATAAGTACTTCATGGTCTTCATTAACCAAACAACACACATGACATCTTCCCATTCCTTTTGAGCCCTGAAAATAAAATTCAAATCGAATTAAGAATATCATTAACTAAATTAATACAAGCTACAGAATCTTTGATTATGTAGCTAGTCTAAAAACAATGCAACAACTAATTCTTAACAAACAAATAAAATTAAAATTAAAAACACAGATTTATTTACTACAATTAAACATTGGAAAAAGAGGATTTGTGCATCTCTGATCTCATAATAACATTGACATTGGTTGAATTCTTAATAATAATATCTCCCAGTTTTCTAGGTTTCTTGTTTGCTCGAGGAACACTTTGTTGTATTTCAAAACTCAACTCCCAATTTTCTCTTTCAAGATCCTTATTCTGCATCATAGTCTGGTTAAGGTGAATTTACAGGTATGGTATGTATGTGTAATACCTATGGACCAACTCTAAACATTCGTCACAACACACAAGTTCTAAATTCGGGAGCAGTTGTTGTTTGTCTGAGTTTGAGGAATTTCCTTGTACCAACTTAGCCTTTAGATCGGCCCAGATTCCTGAGAACCCCTCATGGTCTTGGAGGAATTGAGGAAAATTAGAAAAAAAGTCATATTGTGGATGACTAACCTCTACAGATTCTGGGCTTGTACCTTCAAGCGAGTTTTGATCATCTATCATAATCATTTTAATGGGATCATTCCTTCATTTATGCCTATTCGTTATCATTCTAGAAAGGATGCGACCATTCCTTTTGTTTTTAAAATCGACTTCACAGACCTCCTGTAAATGCCTATTTTGTTTACCCTATTCTTTATGTTTCTCACTGACAGTTGGTCTTGTAGACTACGACTGATCATCAACATTTAAAGATTGATTTTTCAAATGACTAAGGAAAACTTCTAAGGGTTTCTTAGGCACAAATCCATGCCTTTTGGGCACCAATATATCCATAGGAAACACCTTTTTTTGGGCATCAGTTGAAACAATAGGATCATCATGAATATGAATCTCAATTCGAAAATCATGAGGTGAATTAGGCAAAGCCTTGGAAGAGAAAGGCTCTTCAACACCCTACGTTATATTCATGGTGGGGTTAATTTGTGGGGGTAAGAATTCATTTCTTACCAGAAAATATTGCCAAGTGTCCCTTGTGCTAACCATATGAAATTCGACCAAGATACAAATTAGGTCGTGGTCAAACAAGCTGGTCTCAGGGTTAGGGCTTGGTTGTCGATAAAATTTCCACATTTGTTGTAGGATTCTAAGTAAGTAGAAAGGAAAATTTAAACTAAACCCCCGGAACACCATAAACAACCATATGTGAAAATAGAAAACTAGGTTGTAGCGACCTTCATAGGTAATGAATTGCCTTATTATCAAAAAAATATTGTGCCAACTGGTGTTAAAAAACTATAAAGGCATACCCTTTATGTGGTATTGCGACTTCTTGGATACCAATAGAGATCGCCATGGAATGTTGGTTACCCTCATGTTTTTAAACCACCTGTCACCTTTCTGAGGAAGAAATGTTTCCTTAGAAATGAGTTCCTCCATGACTTGTATCTGGACATCCCCAATTTTTTCTTTTGTGCCATCAAAAGTCTTGGAAAATTCCCTTGCCACTTCTAAATTAAAACCATTAAACGATTGGATAAACTCTAACCAATCGACCTGAGAAAGCCTACTCGTCGCGTTGTCATGGGACAACAAGGTTTGCAGTCCATTCAGATCTATCCTAACCACTGGAGACATAAACTCAAAAGAGGTAAACCAGAAGACATAGAAATAATTTTCATGAAGAATATAACTTTGTAACCACAACAGACCAAACCCATAAACAATGAAGGAGGTCGAATGAACATACCTGATGATAAACAAACACTTGATGATTTAAGGAGGCTCTACCATTATCTCCCACTCCAAGTTATGATTACCTCCAATAGACTAGAGGAAAAATAGGTTCCTAGCTAACAAACCCATGAAACCCTCGTGGCCTACCACGAACTACTAACCTGATTTTGAGGACATTAACACCACGCAGAGTAATAATTCATTTGATAGTCGAAAGGTCAGGCCAGAATAGGTAATAATCACTGAACATAAAGTCATGATATGACAATGGTAAGTGTTGAAGGTTATGTTTAGACCACTTGGAGAGGGGAGGGTTTGATAGAACCACGTTTCATCAACTAATCAAGAGTTTTAAACAATTTTGTAGTTTAGGCTCGAACCTCCAACTTAGCTTAAAATTTATTTAAATCAAACTTACACATTTCAAATCGAGTTTAGTTTTTAGGAAATGAATTATACTTAGGTTGTTGAACATAATTCATAGATATTTCATTAAAAACATGTTTCAAGGACCTTCTACTCAGACCTTAGATTAGTAAGGAAAATAAACAATAATCTTTAACTCATGTAAAGGGATACAATCACAAGAGTTCAATCAACAATTTGCACGAAAAGAATCTTCAATTTCATGCTTTACAGTCATGAAANNCAATTTGCACGAAAAGAATCTTCAATTTCATGCTTTACAGTCATGAAATTGAAGAAGGAAAATGATCAATAATTAACACAAACATATTCTCACGAAAATGATAAGAATTCAAAAAAGACTGATTGGCACTAGAAATTACACCTTTTTACAAAAGAAAATCAGTCAATATGACGCATATAGACATACCAGGAAGTGAGTATAAGAAGTGTTTTTGTATTTCAAATGACAATGAAAAACAAGATGCTAGTTGGGAAACCAAAAAATGGTGACTCACTGGGTGAAGTAGTTATATCTGTCCTATTGAAAACATCACATCATGAAGACTAAAAGTATCGGCTTGTTAGATATCCAAGTGTTCCTCCAAAATTTTATCATTTGGTCTGTATAGCAATGCATAGTTCAAGGACCTTCTACTTAGACCTTAGATTAGTTAAGGAAAATAAGCAATAACTTTTAATCCATGCAAAGGGATACTGTCACAAGAGTTTGATCAATGATTTGCATGAAAAGAAACTTCGATTGCATGCTTTACAGTCATGCAATTGAAGAGGGAAAACGATCAATAATTGACACAAACATATTCTCATGAAAATGATAAGAATTCAAACAAGACTGTTTGACACTAACAATCACACCTTTGTACAAAGAAAATCAATCAATCTAACACATATCGACATACTAGGCAATGAGTATAAGAAGTGATTTTGTATTTCAAATGACAATGAAAAACAAGACGCTAGTTGGGAAGCCAACAAGTGGCGACTCACTGACGAACCATTTATCTGTGTCCTAGTGAAAACATCACATCATGAAGACTAAAAGCATCGGCTTGTCAAATATCCAAGTTTCCTCCGAGAATTTCTCATTTGGTATGTATAGTAATGATATTAGCCCTGATGGCATATGATAAACTGGTGTAGCCACAATTCACAATCTGAGGAACAACATTCTTTTAAGGATTGAGATCTGAAATATGGTTTCCCCCATGAGTCATGAGATTTTATGAGTAGGACTTTGATACCTCAGGCATGGCCATTGCTGCCAGTAGGCATTCATAGCCTCAACAGGGTTTCCTTTTAACCCAATCGAATTCTTCTATCCCATCTAGTAGTTAAGAACACATGATAGATCGATCCTAGAGTTATTGATTTTGATTCTTTTGGTAATTTAGGAACTATTTGAAGATCACAAATTTGTCTTAGTGACCAGTTAACATCAGTGTCATCCAAAGAGGTCCAAGAAAGTGAGCAAGTCGGCTCATGATGAGACCTCTTTTCCTTCAGTTTAAAAAACTAGAGGACACTAACCTGGCTTGGTAACCAGAATTGATAATGTCACTTCTAAGGATTCTCCATGGTCATAATGGATAGAATCATGGTGAGACCTTCCAACCCTCAACTAGAAACTTGTACAATTTTATTTTGAGAACACAAGTGATCTAATCATGGTATTTGAAAATAATCTCCCAACAAGAGATTGTATAAAATATGGGGAAGTAGATCCAAAAATTTCCTTAAGAATGAGGGATGGCATAAGAAGTCTTAATATCTACATGATTGTCAAGGTTAGACCAATTTTTCGAAGAAATCCTTTACAAGGAAAAGGGAAAGAAAAATGGAAGCTACCAGATTTAAAATTTAACCATCAGGGCTAAGGTATATTTTTTAGTTTCAATACCAGATTTGAACTCTCGCTGGTGGCTTGGAAATGAAAAGACAACACAGTCTTTTAAAACCATATTCCTTCATGATGATCAGTTTTGAACAACAGAACAAAACATCAAAAAGACAGGAAAAGAAAAAATTAAATTTCATTCAAAGAAAAGGCAAAAACACACCACAAACTAGATATTTACAAACTAACCTTTTACAAGTAGATCATGAAAAGTATTTATTGAGGGCTTGAACATTTACCGGAAAAGTATATGGTTGTCCCTCCAGAGTTTGGAGACGAAAATAACTAGGACCATGTTTTTATTTAACAATAAATGGTCCCAACCATAGATTTTGAAACTTGGTGTGCTCCCCTTTATCCTCATGTTCCTTATCCCACCTAAGAACTAGGTCTCCTATGTTGAATTTTCTATCGGAGGATGAAATATCATCAACCTAGCATTTAACAATTTGTTGATGCTGATGTAATTTATGTTTACCCTATGTTCTGGTCTCTTCAAGTTCAAGTAAAGCATTAATTTGACTTTCTAGGGCAGGGCATTATTCCTCCTGAACCTTTTGAGATAGTTGAATTGATGTTAACAGGACATGGGAAGGAATAATATCTTCTCTTCCATATAAAAGAAAGAAAGGGGAGTTACTGATGGTTGCTTTAGCAGTGACCTTGTCATCCCATAGTGCATTAAACAAGGTTGTGTGCCAATTTTTGTGATTGTTTGACACTGTTCTTTTTAAGATTTTAATTAAATTTGTATTCATTTATTCATCCAGACCATTTCCTTGGGGGTAATAGCTAGCATAATATTTTAACTTTATTCATTTTTCTAAAGAAAAAACATTCATGTCCAATGAGGAAAAATAAGAAGCACTGTCGAAAACTAGACATTTTGGTATCCCAAAACGCGTAATGATGTGAGTTTCTTGAAATGAAATCACCTAATTAGTGTTGACCACTCTTAGAGGCATGGATTCATACCACCTGGTAAAGTAGTTTGTTTTCATGAGAATATACTTATGTTGATGCGAAGAGTCTGGGTTGATTGGCCCTATGATATCCAGGCCCCATTTTTGTAATGGTGCATCAATTGTAACGATCTTTCTTCACTCATCTTGTAGCCTTTTGACATATTATTAGGGACCTAACCTACCTAACCCCTCAAGTGGGTAGATTAATATATTTCCATTTAATAAAGTCCAATATTAATAAGGCCTAGCAATAAGGAGGATTAAGTCAATTGTAAGAAGACCTAATAGAACATTTTGCTTCTAGAAGGATCTTCCTCTAGATTGTTCTTTTGGATAGATATATTTAGTATAAATAAGAGTAGAGGGTATAAGAAGTTTTTTCTTGGAAAATTATTGTAATAGATCTCTTCTCTGCAAGTGAATATTGTTTCCTATCAATAAAGGTATAATTATGGTTTTGTGATTCCATATAATTTGTTGTCTCGATGTTATCTCTGCAATATTTCCATATTTTTTTGTTATCTCAATATTATTCTCTACATTATTTCTCTATTTTGATAATATAATAGATCTGGTACCTTACAAGTTGTATCAAAGCACTTTCCTCGACAGAAAATTGTGCGTTAATTTTTTTCAGGGTAGAGACGTATTCCCGCATCTTAAAGCTACAAAGATTTGTCGTTACACACATAAACCCACGGTTTGGGAATAATAGATGCAGGAAATACAAGAGGTACTCAAGTGCACATATGTTGGCTACCCTTGTAACTCTTGTTGGTACCCATTCATTTGGTAGTGCATAAAAAAAAACCTATATACGGATCGAACTAGATCTCCTGAAGCCCTTCGTAGATAAACTGATTGTCCACCTGATTTCTATAGTGCCACCAAGAACAACACTCGGGAATATACTCTCTAGTGCCTGGGTAGTCGAGTATTATGGCTAAAGGAATTATCTATCCTCCTTAGTTGGTGCCCTGAGATATTGGGTTGAGTACTATTGTTGGACCCCACACATATATCAAAGAGCTATAGCACAGGGAAAAGCCTTGTCTGTAGAAACCCTGAATACCCTAGGCCTTGGGATAGAAATAAAAAAAAAAATAGAACATACAAGATCTATTGTTTCACAATTGTGCCTTCTGCATTCTGGTTTCGAAATTACTACACATTTCTTCCTGTTAAGCATTTGTGCATTTTGTTGTTGCAGTATTATTCTAGCTGGAGTATAACTCCGCAAGAGTAAAAAACAAATGAGTATAGTGGTCTCGCAGACACACTTATTTGGGACCTATCCCATTGGATTCCCCTTTTCTCCCTGATCACAATCATACCTTTCACTTTTAATCTTTTTTTTTTTGCAGTGGCCCTGAACCCTTCTTAGCTTCCCTATTTTTCCACCTATTCCATTATATTTCCCTTCTCACTCTAATCATAGTCATACCTATCACTTATAAATCCTTTTTTGTGGTCCCACCCACCCATTTTTCCTTACCCACACTTCCCCTTTCCAAATGCCACCACTCACAACCAAGAATTGCAAGATTCCATCAATCAAGTGACATCTCATATTGGCTCTACCAATTCCTACCTTGCTCAATTTGAGGCCCAAGTAAAGGACAAATTTGAAACCATGGAAGCCAACTTTACACACCAATTTAACACCCTCTAGTTTCTTGTCAACCAGTTGTTGAACCGCCCTTTGGGTCCTTCCTCCTCAGACCAACCTGATGTTGTTGATTCCTCTCATTCTCTGCATTTTCAATCCAACTCCTTTTAGCGTGACCCCTGTCTTCCCCATGTCGAGGTCAATAAATTTGATGGCTCCGATCCTACAGGTTGGGTCACTCAAATGGAGCATTATTTTTCTCTGCATGGTATTACTGATGAGTTGGCTAAACTTCACTATTTTGTCCTTTATCTAGATTCTAAACGATGGAAATGGTGGAAATGGCATAAAAATTCATGTCAACAATATATTTCCTAGACCTAGTTTGTTGGATATCTTTATGACCGCTTTGACACTAATACCCACTATCTCAGTCATTTGACCAAGTTGAAACAATCAAGCACAGTGGAAGACTTTATAACTGCTTTTGAGAATTTGGCCTTTCAAACCAAGGGTATGTCACATGCTTTCTTCCATGAATGCTTTATCAGTGGCCTAAAGGATGAAATCTGATACCAAGTTCTTCTGGCCTTCCCTCAGACTTTGTTGGAAGCTACTAAACATGCTAAAGAGGCCAAAAAGTTGTTTTTTCCCAAAACAAAAACCCTCTTTTGTTCCTCGTCCTTGACCCACTAATCCTAACCCCCCTGTCACTTCCCTAAAGGTCCATAAATTAACTAGGGATGAAATGGATGAACACCAACTGAAGGGTATTTGTTATAATTGTGATGAAAAATATTTTCCGAGGCACAAGTGTAAGGAACAAAAAAAAATTATGGTCATTTCTGAAGATGTTTAATTGTTTGGGCACTCTAGCCTCTCAACATTGTAACAATACATTATTTAAAATGGGGGTTCAAAACCTGGGGTGTTATAACTGAGCTTGAGGAGCCATTCCCATGGGTTGATTGGTCATTCCCATGGGGCGCTGCCAGTTTTGATTCCAATTGAGGGCTTGGGCAGTTCTATTAGGCCATTGTGAAGGATAGGGGTTATGATTTGAATTATGCCAAAATGGGGTAGGGTATTGCAGGTTAGGCCAAGTACGAATGGAAATTGGTTGATTTGGCCAGGTTGAAGTAGGATATTGTTGGGACTACCAGATAGGGTTAGAAAATGGTTGGCCCTGCCATGCATTTAAGTTATTCTTTTGATTATACTGCCCATAAAATAAAGAATAAGAATCTTGTAGCATACCTGGGGGTCAAGATTTCCACTGGCGACACTGAGCCATCATATATATTGGTTCTTTTTCCTCTTTTGCTTCTTTAAAGATACCTTTTAGTCCTGGGAGTGATGGACATTTATCTGTCGCATGGTATTTGGCACAAATGGAGCAAGTTCGAACCACATACAAGGGACATTCCCTCGAACCATGTTTCCTTCTGCATTGTGGAAAAAATATGGCCAGCGACTGTTCTGCTTCTTCTTGTTTTTGTTTATCCTGTAGAACATCCAATTGTGTAGTCAGAGTACCCAAGATATCAGTTTTGAAATTATCTAAAAGATTACCAATTTCTCTTGGGTGACACTCCCACTAGAAATGTTGCTACTTCTAGTGAGGGGAGCCCGTATTCCTGATCTGGTTCGTCTACTACCACATGAACACCTGATGCACAATTGGACAATGTCATCATATGTTTCTTGATAATTATCGCCTTTTCCCATTAAATTCAATGTTTCCACCCATTCATCCTTCATACCTTTTATTAGAGTGCCTTTATGTAACTCACCTGGTAGTGTACCATAAGGTGATATCTACATGTTATATATAAATATTTCAACATATTCTTCTAGTGTTTCATTTTCTCTTGCAGTCATTTTAAAGATTTCATCCTTTAAATCCCTGGTTCTACAATAGTCTTGATATTTCAATGTTTCTACCCATTCGTCCTGCATACCTTTTATCAGAGTGGATTTTAGTACCTCACCTGGTAATGTACTGTAAGGTGATCTCTGCAAGTTATATTGAAACCTTTCAACATATTCTTCTAATGTTTCATTTTCTCTTACAGTCATTTTAAAGATTTCATCCTTTAAATCCCTGGTTCTACAATAGTCTTGATATTTCATAAGGAAGGCTTGTTTCATTTCATCCCATGAATTTATAGTTCCTCCCCCCAGTCCCATAAACCATCATAAATCTTCTCCCTTCAAGGTGGAAGGAAATAGCTTTAGTTTTTGGGGTTCAAAGGTGTAGTCATAGCCTCTACACAGGACATCAAACTCAAATAAGAACGTGTCAGGATCCCCTGAGATCAATTCGTTGAAGGTTGGTAGATTTTTTAATGGAATGGCTTTCATTGGGGCATTAGCAACCGAATCAACTATAGGATATTTCAAAGTGGAAGTCTGGGGTCACGGATTATTTTGTTGTTCCATTTGGTCGAAAATGTGCCAATAATTCTTAGGGATTTCTTGGTCTAGGTTTTCTATTCAGTGTGGTTGATTACTTGGTCCCTTAGGATATTTAATCACGCTACCTATATCTAGGATTTCAGGTGTTCCTTCTCCTATCAGATTCACAAGAGATCCAGGTTTAGGTGGTGGTGGGTTTTCTTCAAGAATTCCACTGGTTTTCCCTTCTCCTTATTTCAAATTATAAGTATTTCCTTCGTCTAAAGGACTGAGAAGTGGATTATGTGTTTTTTGGAAACTTTGTTTAGTCCCCTTAGTTCTACTATGAACCTCAACAGGAGCTATAGTTGGTGAATTTACTTCTTGATGGATTCAGGTAGAACCTTTTCGAGGTCCAACTGAGGTTTGAGATTCAACTTTTCAAATGATTTTGTCTATGAAAGTGATCCTTCCAGTGGGCACTGGACCCTGGGATTTTGTATTTTTTGGTGGGGGTTTTAATTTTCCAGGTTCTTTTTCCTTAGTCATACACACACACACAAATTATATGCACCTATATAACCACTATGCATCATTCGATGGTAGGTGTTGGAACTATCATTTTACTTGTTTCCTACATAGGTTCTTACATTCCATTTTCAATACCTCATTCTCAGAGATGAAACCTATGCTACCTTTGACATTCTCCCTGACAACGGTGCCAAAATGTTGGTCTCTAAGTATGTCCTAAAAACAACCTTAGTCTTACATTAATTTATCAACCGAGGATTCGTCTTCTCTTTCAAGAATGTCAGCAAAGTCTATGCAGATAGTTGTAGAGGTTTAAATCATGTAGATAATTGAACTAAAGTAAATCAGAGTCGATCTAAACTACTACAATAATCAAGTTCTTACTCATTCATTAAAAAATCCTAAACTAATAACTCGCTCAATAGAATTATAATCGAATCAATAACACACCATGAATCAAAACATCAATCAATTTGCTAAATTCATTTATCTAATAAACAAGAATCTAATATGTCAAATCTCTTAATGAATCAATCTCTCAATGATTATTTAACCTACTGGAAAGAACAACGATCTAGTGTATATTTAAGAAGGAACAACAAATGCTAATTAAACGGAAGGAACAACAAATGTCAATTAAGCGAAAGGAATAGCAAATGCGAATTTGATAAAAGGAACGACATATGCGAAAATGAAAGGAATCCAAAAGCGATAAACTGACAACAATTGGAAATGGAAAAACAATGGACAATATTTAAATGAAACATCTATCCTCTGCAAATGAACAACATATGTAATTCATAAAAGAATCAACACACGTGAATTTATCTTAACTATTGCAAGGAAATTTAAATCATAGAACTAAGACAAAATTGATACGATTACAGATGAGACAGTAACTCCTTCCAACTAAACCCACGGTCTTTAGAAGGTACTACTACTAAAAAATCAGTCAGGGATGATTTTAAGGACGGAAATTTACTTTAAAATGTAGAAACCTTGGCGAATCTCACTAATCCTTCATATGTCAACTATAAATTTTTGGCGATATTTTTGTAAAAATATTCAAATTTATGAGTATTTTATATAGTTGTTATAAACTTTTCGCAATTTTTAAGGTAAAATAATTTTATCCTATAGAATTTGGGTGAATCATTTTTAAAATAGTGAAACTCATTTTTGGAAAAACCATGGAAAATTAGCCCATGAGAGAAATTTATCCCCTAAAATCATCCCTGGTATTATTTCTCAACTCCATTCTCTTCACGTCATTGAGACACCCTTTGTGCATCCTGACCTCTAAGCTATTCTCTCCAAACACCAAGCGGTTTTTTGTACTCCTCAGGGACTTCTAACTTCTGGTGGTGTTCATGATCATTCCATACCCCTTGTTCCTAGCAGTCTTCCTCCCAATGTTCACCCTTATCGTCATCCCTTTCCCAAAAGAATGAAATTGAGAAAATAGTGCAGGAATTGCAACAAGTGGGTGTTATCCACCCTAGTACCAGCCCTTATTCTTCTCATATGTTCATGGTAATTAAGAAAGAAGGTACTTGGCACATGTGTCCTCAATTTCGTGCCCTCAATAAACTCACCATGAAGGAGAAGTTTCCCATTCCTCTCATTGATGATATCTTGGATGAGTTGAGTGGTGCCCAGTATTTCACTAAACTTGATTTATGTTCTAGCTACCACTAGATACATATGCAAGATGCTGACATCCCCAAGATGACCTTTTGAACTCATGAGGGTCACTATGAGTTCTTGGTCATTGTTGGCCCTTGGCTATGAAATAAAGAAAAGATCAAGGAAGAAAAGGAAAAATGTGAACTACGCGGAAGACACAGTGACTGTTACTAGGTCGAAGTGAGAAAAAGAGAAGAAAATACGGAGCGAAGTAAGAGAAAGAAATCCATTGGATGAGCAGATCGAGCATGGCATATCAATAAGAAAGAATGATCATGGACAACTCAACAAGAGGAAAAATCCACCATTGGATGCTTTGGAGCACCACACGAGAAGGAAGGAAAGACAGGCTGGCGAAGCCCTAAAAACGCGGGTCGAGTTGACCTAGGGTTTTAGAAACCTAGGGTTTTGGTATCTAGGGTTTTTCACACCTAGGTTTTGACCTAAGGATGTCAGTGAGCTATTGTAATGTATAAATAGAGGTCTAAAGGACCTTGGATGGGTTGGTGTTATGATTTTTGTTGTTGTCTTTGCCATTGTGTGATCGAGTGAGTAATATTGAGTGAGAGAGAAGGGTTGAGTATGAGAGCCTTGTGTATTGTAAGATATTCATCTGGGTGCGAATATCAACCCTGCAGCTGGGTGCATGGGGAGGGGAGAGATAGTGAGGAGAAGAGAGAAGATCTGCTAGCTGAGAGTGAAGAAAATAACTATATGCTTCATCTTAATATATTATAAATCACATCTCTATGGATGTAACCCTAGAGAGAGGGTGAACCACATATACCTTGTGCAGTGTGTGATTGATGCTATGTTCTTTTCCCTTTGATATACTGCTATTGCATTATTGTGTTAGATCTGATAGACAGTTGTGTGGAGTAGATATACGTTGATAAGTGATATATGCATGTTGTATTGTTCTAGTACTAGATCCACTTGATATTCCCCTTGGTTGTATACATCTCTGTCCTGCAACCCCCCATTAGATGCTCAGGTAAAAATGCATCTGCTTCACAGGTGTTGCTGAAAGGGCCAATAGTTAGGTCTTGTTGGTGCGCTCTTGGAGCTGAACCCTAGGTCTTCCCTTGTGCCAACAGTTCCCAACCACCCATGCTGGGTCACGCCACATTAAAAATTCTTCAATAATCTCATACTAATTTAGTCTATTGATATGTTCTTCAAATGAATAGTGTTATGCGGAAATAATAACAACATTCAACAACAATAATTCATACGGATAAGTAACAAAGATTTCATAATAGAACACCATAATTCATAACAATAATGGAAATAAGAACACGATAGACACATATCTTTAATTTAAAAGAACACTAATTGCATTCAGACCTTCCACGTTCCTCCCATCCTTAGGCCAAACTGTTCATAAATCTCACCAGTCAGTCACCCCCAACTTAGGGGTAAAATCTATTAGGGAAAGGGAATCCTAAGCTAGTCTATGGTTTGATAAACAACAAAAATGGTTCAATCCAAGGTGCCCAACTGTTGCATCTATCCTACAATCTCTCATTTCCCACATGTATGTCCCACCCCAGGAAATGTGCCCCTTCTCTGCTCAACAGTCTCTCGTCTACCCTACTTCCCTTCCAGTGCTTCAGAATCAGGACGAGCATGAAGTCTTAGAGCCCTATAGCTATTTATCAACACACCAGGAAACAAATATTGAGTAGTTTATCCCCTATAGAAGCTACTCATGGGCATGAAAACCCACTTATATAATCCATCTCCCAACCTCACCAGGGTACATGTATCATAACAGGTATCATAACATCAGGGTATGGTAACAACTCTGTGAATGAATGAAAATGATGAATCCCCCAAAATACACTATGTCTCTCTCTTATATATGCATATGCCTTATATGACACATGGCACTCTAGGAAATATTGTGTCCCCTTACTTTAGAAACTTAGGATATATTCATATCCATACTTTATAATTTAATGAATATCGATATAATATTCCTTTGGGCTTAAGCCCCCTTTCCCTATCTAGTTGAGTTTATCCCCCCATACTCTTTTACATGGTTGGTTTGCAACAATCATGTGTTTTTATTAAAATTTACGTGTGATTTCATATTACAATGATGGCTCACTGACCATTTTAACATCTGGATCCACAACCTACTAACCACACAAGCACTTTGGCCTCAGAATACATTTACAAAACGGCACACTAGCCAAAAATTTATCGTCTCATCAACCTATGTGTTCATTTACTTTTATATGTGCAATTGGGATTCGGCCTAGGGGTATTACATTCCCCTCCACCTTATTTATGCATTGTCCTCAGTGCAGCATATACACATATACAACCAAAATTTCAAAATTCTTCAAAAAAATGTGGGTATTCTACATACATAGCATCCCCATGCTCCCAAGTTAGATCTTTAGGACCGTACTAGGTCCATTGGACCTTTACTAGCCATACAACTCGATTTTGGAGTTGCTTGATATTATATTCCAATATGCACACCATATGCACTTGAAAGTCACCCTCTTTCTCCACATGGATCACATTCCAATCAATAACATGATTAGCATGAGGTACATACCTTTTAAGAAATGACACATAGAATACACATGGATGTTGGTAAGGCAAGCATATATGCTATAGGACCAATCCTCTCCAGGATTTCAAACGATCCATAGTAATGTGTTGCTAGTTTTGAACAATTTCCCAACTTCAGGGAACTTCTCCTCGCTTTTACTTTCAAGAACACATGCTCACCCACAATAAATATGATTTTGCATCCTCTAAGATTTTGTATTTCAAATACGATTGGCACATGCTAATGGTTGTAGCATGCATCTCATGCACCCTTCTGTTGAGTGCATCATCTACCTTGTTCTCTTTCTCCTTGATATGCTTTATATCAAAGTCATATTCAGTGAGGAATTCTAACCACCTGCTTTGCCTGGAATTTAGATTTGGATTTACAAATAAATATCTTAGACCACCATGGTTTTTCCTCAACTCAAATATTTTTCACATGAAGTAGTGCCTCCACATCTTCAAGGAATGCACTACGACTTCCAATTCCAAATCATGAGTAACATAGTTCCTTTCAGTCTCCTTTATTTTTCTTGATTCATAGCACACCACATACCCATTCTGACCAAGGACTCCACCAAGTCCCTTTTTACATGCATCAATGCATACAATGAAGTCTTCATTTGGATCATCAATTCTTAATATTGGAGCACTTGTCAAAAAATTCTTCAAGTGTAGGAAACTTATGTCGCAATCAGATGTCCATAGAAACTTCACACCCTTCTTCTGCAAGGAAGTGATTGGGTGTACAATCTTTGAGAATCCTTCAATGAATCTCCTATAATAACCTGGAAGGCCCATAAATAATATTACCTCTGAGACATTCCTTGATGTTTTCCATCCTTTAATGGCCCTTATCTTTTCTAGATATATTGTTATTCCTTCTTTTGAAATGATATGTCTCAAATAATGAATTTTCTTCTGAAAGAATGAGCACTTGCTCAATTTGGCATACAATTGATGCTCCCTCAATACCTGCAATACCATCCTCAAGTGATGTGCATGCTCCTTATCAGTCTTAGAATATATAATAATGTCATCCAAGAAGAAAATGACAAACATATCTAAGTAATATTTGAAAATACCATTCATTAGACACATGAAGACAACTGATACATTTGATAACCCAAATGGAACCATTGTGAACTCATAATGGCCATACCTTGTTCTGAAGGAAGTATTTCTAGTGTATTCTTATTTAATTCTTACCTGATGATATCCTAACCTGAGATCAATCTTGGAGAATATTTTTGCATCTTTCATTTGATCAAAGAGGTCATCTATCCTTGGTAAAGGATACTTGTTCTTCATAGTTACCTTGTTCAACTTCCTTAAGTCAATGAAAAATATCAACATTCCATCATTTTTCTTCATAAATAATATTGGGGCACCCCAAGGTGACACACTCAAGCATATATACCCCTTTTTCAGAAGCTCTTCTAGCTGCATTTGTAACTCCTTCAATTGTGGTTTACTTGTCCTATAAGGAGTTTTGGATACTGGGGCTACTCTAGGCATCAAATTTATGGAGAAATCAATATCTTTCTTGGGTGGAAATCTTGGTATTTCTTTAAATACATATTCAAAATCTTTTAGGATCACATAATCTTCAATATTTTACACCTTATCTTTAGGTGTCTCTTCCATATGTGGAAATCCCGACGAGCTCAGAGTCGTCCATCTGTTGGGACAGGTGGCAGGAACCAGGAGCCATTGGTATATCGGAGGTTTAGAAGTCAAAAGCTCGAGACCCTTTGAGTCTCGCAACAGCGAAGGGATCATAGCCGTGGATCTCAGGTAAGACACGTGCCAGTTGGTCGCTCGATCGAAGATTTGGTCATCGGGGTTCATAGGAGTTAGTGGAGTGGACAGGTGGCACGAGTTTCAGAATTTCACAGGGTGAAGTGTAGAAAACATTGCATCAGGATTCGCGATACCACGAACTCCGAAATGCCGATGGAGTAAAGGTACCGTTGAAAGGTCAACCCACGGGTGCGTTGGAGTTTCGGCGTATCGGGGTTCGGGAGTCGGAAAAGCAGGTTGCTTGACATCGCGAGTGGCGAAAACGCGATATAAGAAATCCCGATAGGAGAAGGGAAAGGTCAGCGTTGACTATTGTTGGGTTTCGGGGGTTCAAGAGACCGATGCTCGACCTTTGGATTCATGAAGTCGTGAAGTCCGATCTCCCGATTGTAAAGAAGGGGGAATCCTAGGAAGATTTTCTGTGGGTGCAGATTTCCCGACAGGGAAATAGAAGATCCTTAGAGTTCTTCGGGACAGAAGAAAAGAGAAGATCCTGTGAGCGGATGTGCTTGCGAGCGCGACTGCGTCACTTTTCTTCAACTGTAAGTCTGGAACTTCTCTTATGGTTATTTCCCTAGGAATTCCTTGTACTATCCTTAAGTTCCCTTCCTTGTCCAAGCAATTAAATGTATTATTATAACATTCTAGGAAAAAATTATGTTGGTCCAACCAATCCATACCAATTGGGAATGCATACGAACCTAAACGTAGGATGTTCAAATCTTCCCTGGTGCTCAGTCCATTCATGTCCATTGGGGATGCCTTAACCATCTCATTAATTTTTCTTGTATCTCATGTAGCCAGCTACACCAATCAATATTTTCCAAGCTTGCTTCTTAGAAATTGAAATATTTCCACCATCTTAGGATCTAGATAACTATGACTAGCTCCTGAATTAATTAAAATGGCAATGGTTTGGTTGTTGATATTATCTTCTAGTTCAATCATATGTGTCTGAAACTCATCTTGCTTGTTATATAGGGATACGTGGATCCTAGGTACATTTTTTCCCATGTCCTCTACTTTATCAACTTGTTGTGCATTGCAAAAAGTCCTCACTTTTCACCTCTTTGAGGGAAATCTTTGTGCATATGATCTCCCCCACAACCCCAACATTGAATAGGTGGTTTCCATGGTATTTACCCCAATGTATCAGTCATTCTGGGTTCTCTAGAATATGGTTTTCCTTGAGAAATATTTTTTAAGAATGGTGGCTTAGTTATTTTTTTCCTTTGTTCTATCTTTTTTTTCTTCTTGTCTTCCCAAGATTTTTGGAAAGTTTCTCTTCCTTTATGTTGATCATAAAGGAATTTAGCTCACCTTATGGTTTCTTCCAATGTTTTGGGATCATCATATTGTATATTATCGCTATTAAATGATGGCAGCCCACTCAAATACCTTTGAATCGTAACTTTCTCATCCTCGATGAAATAAACATACTTCAACAACTTTAGAAACCTCCTTTCATATTCATCTATGGTCATACTCCCAAGCTTGAGTTCAAATAACTCCTTCATTTTTTTGTCATACTATCGATTATTCAAGTATTTCTTTTGAAAATACTTCTTGAAATACCTCCAAGTAACCTTCCTCTCATCAATATGTTGCACCTACACAAATTGGTCCCACCACATTGATATTTTTCCCTTGAGATGATAGATGGAAATTCTTCCTTCTGCTTGTGAAGAGTATTTATGAAATTGAAAATATTTCCTCATGCCTAGAAGCCATGTCTCAACAAACTCATCCTTCTTGTGCTCACCATCAAATGTAGGAGGCTTGATTTTGTCCATTTCTCCTTGTAGCTCACCCACCCTAAACTTCGTATTATGCTTCTTGATAGGGGATTGACTTGAACTACTATGTATTCTCCTAGTTGAATACCTTGGGAGAAATGGTGATGCCTACAAGCACTCCTGGCTCTTATTCTCTTATCATGGGACTAGTGACTCCTTGTTTTTCTTGACTCAGTCTCCTTATCTATCTTCTTCTCTATTCTGTCCAAGCTCTGCATTATCTTGATGTTAAATCCTTTTTGATACTCCTTGGCTATCATAAGATTCTCGTTATCAGGTTTATAACTTTGGACACCCTTTTGAAACCTTTTGTATGGTCTCCACTAAGTTCATGCTCTCTCCCTTTCTATCTACTCCATGCACATTGGATTCTATTACTGTAGCATCCACACCCATACCAAATATTTTTCCTTCATCTTCATAATTGTAATTTCCTTAGGAATCATCTATCTCTTGGTTTAGTTATCTTCCCGTTGAATCCTTCTTTTGTTGAATTATGCTCTTGGTTCTACAAAATGTGTATGCAACAGGATTTATAAGGCTACAAGAATTTAAAAAATCCATCATTTTATACAACATTTTGTTCTTCGGAATTCTATCAGAGATAATTTGTTTCTGATTTTTTGTAAATTCTTATTATCCTTTTTTTTATATTCTTGAATGAATGGACTCCTCTATCCACAAATCCACCTGACTAATTCTCGTGTCCCTCCTTCAAATTATTTGAGAAGGAAATCCACCTGACTAATTCTCGTGTCCCTCCTTCAAATTATTTGAGAAGGAAGACTATTAATGGCACTACATGGAAGATAATTTATTATCTCAAGCATCCTAGCTTCGATGTTCAATCACCGTCTAATTATCTTCAAATTAGATCTTGATTGTTAAAATATTTCATCGCGATTATAAGGTATTGATTTCTTTCCTTCAAACTTTCACGACCTTCAAAATACACTCTCGCGTTCCATCGTCCTTAACTTGATCACATACTTAGAAAATTTAATATATCCATGAACTAGCGGGTGGAAGTCTCATGGAATCATGTTTCTTATTTTATTTTCATATGTCTATACGAGAAGTCCCACACTTAACCATTTTTCTGTCTTCAGGGACTCGCAGGCTCACGAACTCATCATTCTTGTAACCTTGTTTTCTTAAGTCCATCCGACCGATCCTTAGGAATTAGCAAATTTTTCCATTTCTTACCATGATTTCACGGGTCTGTGGAAGAACTGTACCTCTTACCATACCCCCAATTCTCTCTACACTCCATGATAGCTTAACACTTAGAAAAAACCCAAGAGCTTATTGTGTTTTCATGGAACTAACAGTTAAACTATCACATGGCTCCACATCACCTTCCAACTGTCATCTCACCCAGCATGTAACTCCCACTATGGAAGTACATGTCTTTAGTCTACCACATCAACTAGCATGTGGCCTCCATGTCCTATTGATGCCATCACATGGGAAAAATACCTAAATTTTTTGGATTTTGCTTATTTTTGAAATTTTATGAAAAACTCATTTTCGCAATTATTTTGGTGGAGTTACAATTCCCTACTCTTTAAATTTCACCTCTTGTTCCTTCAATTTGTCTTGAATTATTCTCTGATAATTCAGGCTTTTGCCAAATTTTTGCCTCAATTCTATCTTGGGCATCATAGCCACCCTATAATTTCTCTTTCCGACCATTTATGGACCCAAATATGCTCAATTAAAGACTAAATTTGAAAGTTTTAATACCTGAGTTCAATTCTTCCATATTCCATAAAATTTTCCTAATTTCATTGTAAAAAATATTTGAACAATTGCAAATGAACTCTTCTAACATTTTGTTAGACAGTTTTCTTGCAAACTTTGTAATTTCACTTATGTGTTCTTCTAAAAGGCCCATGCAGGCTCAGTGTTGAAAACTATATATCTAATACCACTTTGTAATGTCCCTCATTACTAATACTCCACAAAAATTCTCTGATACCAACTTGTAACATTCCCATTACCACATTACAAAAAATTCTTTTGATACCACGTTGCAGCATACCCAGCCACCCAGACTGGGCCACAACACATACAAAATTCTTCAAGACTCTTATATTAATTTAGTCTACTGATATGTTCTTCAAATGAACAGTGTTATGCAGAAGTAATAACAACATTCAACAACAATAATTCATACACATAATTAAAAAAGATTTCATAAGAGAACACCATAATTCATAACAGTAATGGAAATAACACATGATAGACACTTATCTTTAATTTAAAATAACACCAATTGTGTGTAGACCTTCAATGTTCCTCCCATCCTTTCACCGCATTGCTCATAACTCTCGCCAATGGGTCACCCCCACGATGAGGATAAAATCTACCAGGGAAAAGGAATCATAAGTCAGTCTCGATCTGATAAGCACCAAAAATTGTTCAGTCTAGGGTGCCTAACTGTTGCAACTAGTCTATAGTCTCTCATTCCCCACATGCATGTCCCACCTCAAGAAGTGTGCCCATTCTCTGCTCAAAAATCCCTCGGTTGCACCACTTCCCTTTTGGGGATTCAACAACAGGACAGACAGGAATTCTCAGAGCCTTATAGCTATTTCCCAGTGCACTAGGAAACAAATCTCTAGTTTCTCCCCTAGATAAGTCAATCACTATCATGACAACCCACTTCTTCAATCCAACTCCCAACCTCACCAGGGTAAAGGTATCAGAATAGGTGTCATAACAACATGGTATGGTAACAACTCCATGAATGAATGAAAGTGAAGAATCCCCCCAAATACGTTACCACATTAGGAAAAATTCTTCTGATATCGCATTGTAGCGTTCCCAACCACCTAGGCTGGGCCATGCCACATCAAAAATAATTCAATACTTTGATACTAATTTATTCTATTGATATGTTCTTCAAATGAATAGTGTTATGTGAAAGTAATAACAACATTCAACAATAATAATTCATATGCATAAGTAACAAAGATTTCATAACATAACACCATGATTCGTAGGAATAATGGAAATGTTCACATGATAGACACTTAGCTTTAATTTAAAAGAACACTAATTGCATGAATACCTTCCACGTTCGTCCCAGCCTTAGTCCACACTACTCATAAATCTCACCAATGGTTCACCCCCAAGTTGGGGGTAAACTCTACCAGGGAAAGGGAATCCTAATCTAGTCTATGGTTTGATAATAAACAAAAATTGTTCAATCCAAGGTGCTCAACTGTTGCAACTATCCTACAATCTCTCACTCCCCACATGTTTGTCCCCCCCAGGAAATGTTCCCCTTCTCTACTCAACAGTCCCTCGGCTACCCCACTTCCCTTCTGGGGCTTCAGAAATAGAATGAACATGAAGTCTTAGAGCCTTGTAGTTATTTCCCAACACACCAGGAAACAAATCTTGAGTAGTTTGTCCCCTATAGAAGCTACTCACGGGCATGAAAATACACTTTTTCAATCTATGTCCCAACCTCACCAGGGTACAGGTACCAGAACATGTATCATAACAACATGGTATGGTAACAACTTCATGAATGAATAAAAATCATGAATCCCCCCAAATACACTATGCCTCTCTCTTATATTTGCATGTGCCTTATATGGCACATGACACTCAAGGAAATATCGTGTCCCCTCACTTTATAAACTTAGGATATACTCATATCCATACTTTATACTTTAAGGAATATTGATATAATATTCCTTTGATATTAAGCCCTCTTTCCCTATCTAGTCGAGTTTATCCCCCCATACTCTTTTACATGGTTGGTATGCATCAGTGATTTGTTTTCATAAAAATTTACGTGTGATTACAAATTACAATGATGGCTCACTGACCATTTTAGCATCTATCTCTATAGCCTACTAAGCACATAAGCACTTTGGCCTCAGAATACATTTACACAAAGGCACACTAGCCAAAAATGTC
>CBVK0100952087.1:0-17806 GCA_900067695.1 Picea abies | reverse complement strand
CGCTCTTCCGATCTCACACCATTTCTTTATTATTCTTAAATGCACAATTATTTGTTTATCAACTCTATCAATCAATTGTACACCTTAATTATAAATACTATGGTTACAACTACCTAACACCAAGGATGAGGAACTCTAAGTTCTCCAAAAAAAAATTGAATTGTCTTATGTAGCACCTTTAAAACATGTTTTTAACTATTAATAAATATGACTTGTATACTCACCATTATTTTTCTAATCCATGTTCGAAGCCTCATCTTCATATCAATTCCTATCTTAATGTAATTCATTCACGATTTATATAATGGACACCACATCTAAAAAAATTGTTCTAAATCTTTAGCAAATATGAAAAAAAAAAATAAGAACTATTTCTCATTAACTATGATATATATTCATCTCATATCGATGCCCCCATATTATAAATTGGTTACATATTCCATACATCCACTTTCTTATGTCTTTCCATATAGCATCACATTGAAGCACACATCCACTTTCTTATGTCTTTCCATATAGCATCACATTGAAGCACATATGGACATTATTGAATTCTCACATATGAACATTATTGAATTCTCACCCCATTAAAATATATACCTTTTACTAAGACTTTAGAGTACAACATCCACTTTCTTATGTCTTTCCATATAGCATCACATTGAAGCACATATGGACATTATTGAATTCTCACATATGGACATTATTGAATTCTCACCCCATTAAAATATATACCTTTTACTAAGACTTTAGAGTATAACAATGCATGGTCTTAGAGTATAACACTATATGATACAATAATTTTTTTACAAAGAAGATTGAAGTGGGTATCTAGAAACTTATGAACACTTGGGAATTATTTATTTAGTAGTTAAATGTTTTGGGTCATAATATATGGTGTAATGATTTTGTTGTCAATCCTTAAGGTTGATGTTTATGGATAGATGTTTAAGTAAGGTTAAAGGTTTTAGGTTACTCCCAGATATATGCAGGAAGATATTAGAGAACTTATTAACATTTTCCTAATATATCCCACAATGTTCATCATCACGCTCACCCTTATATTATTAGACAATGATGGGGAGAGATATTAGTAAAAAAATTAAGAAGTTTTACCTAATATTTCCCCTAATCGTTACCCCTCATATTATGAGTTTTCCCCAATATATTCCTCCACCTCGAGCCCTCAATTAGGGAAAACTTATTAAACTCATAAAATGAGGGGTGGAGGTTGGGAGAGATATTAGAGAAAACTTATTAATGTCATAATGTGAGGGGTGGGGGTGGTGGGATATATTAGGGAAATTTTTGAGTGGGGGGAGATATTACAGAAAACTTAATAAATTTTTGCTAATTCTTCCCCAACCGAAAATATTTCCATGATATATGCCCTCACTCCCCCTTAATAATTTTTCCTTAATATCTCCCCAATAAAAAAAAAAATCCCTAATATCTCACATTATCCCAACCCAACCCCCACCCCTCTATTAGAAATTTCATAAGTTTTCTCTAACATCTCCCCTCATATTAGTATGAAGGTGGAAGTGGGGGAAGATATATGGAAAAATTGATCACCCTCATAAGCCAGAGACGTATATGTTAAACCATTTAACCACAGAGATCATAAACACACACAAAAAAAAATCAGAAATAAAACATACACAAACAACATGATTTACGTGGTAAAACCGTCCTTCACCTCATGAGGGAAACATCCACGAGACAATGGAAACATCATTCTATTAGAAGAAATAACCAAGAGATTACAACAGCCATAAGCAACTGGTAGCTCGGGTGAGGGCTTGAAGCCCCTTCTCCTCAAATGCCTCTAAGGCATTCATATTTATACAATGTCTCCTTAAATTATACAAAACTGAAAAAACATTAAATGTTGCCTCTATCTTAGCTGAGTGGTTTCAACAAGAGGCAATAAATCTGCCTCAAAACTTGGTCAACCAAAACCGCCTTATCCAAATAGTTGTCACATTCCTAACAATCTCCACCTTGACAACAATTTACCTGATGTCATGCCATTGTCCATTCATCAGCTTCTTTCAAGCTAAAGATAGGTGATACTAGTGCTTCCAAAACAAAGCACCCATTTCACTTCTCCACCTGGATTTGTCATGTGACCATGGACAACACCAAGTGCACATGAAATATCTCATCCTTTCATCACAATCATCAATATTTCTACTAGCACACTATACACGAGACATATACCCCTTTTCTTCTTCATCACTTGGACACAAACCCGAAGAAAGCTTATAATGGAAAGACAAGAAATATTTTACTAGTTTCACATCATTCATATCGAATTTCCTGAGTATCGTTACCATGTACTCAAGTTGTGATAACTAAAAAATAACTGGTCAATCCCGTCTCTATGAATTTCTATGCTCAAGATTGTTTTGTTGCTCCGAGATCCTTCATCTCGAATGTCCAAGCCAACTGAGCCAACCCGTTGATCGTAACCATGCTTGTGCTTACAACAAGCATATCGTCAACTACTTAATTACCAAGATAGTGAATACCATAGTTATTCCCATTTCTAGTAATTATCGGCTCACCATGAAGGAATAAACATCATGTACCAAATGACTAGGTACCATTAGGCCATACAATGAATTACTTGAGATTTGCAAACGACTCTTCTGTTGTTATCTTGAGCACCTTCAGTGCTCCACCTCAAACATTGTGTTCGAGACCTTCTCCATAAATAGATGAAGCCAACCAAGTAAACTCGACACAAGATCACCTCTAGGCACCTTTCTATCGAGTCTTTGTGCTCCACTTTGACATGAACATTTCCTTCACCAAATCCAGCCAGGATGACCAAGTAAGCGTTCACCGCTCACCTTCAGACCGATTTTTAATGAAGTTACAACTAGCCTTTACGAAGGATTAACTACATGCAATATCATGGACACCAAAACACGGGAAACAAACATGAACCCCAAAAAAACACCCCCTATCACCTAATGTCTAAAATTTACTGGCAAGATACCAGGGGTATACATGCCTAAATGAGGTCTTACAACGACATGCCCAATTACATGCAAAATTTAATTTACAACTCCAAAGAAAAATAAATGTTCACACGGTAATTTTTACCATTACCATCACAATGATTGTTGCTAGTTACCCAACACTTATCTTCTGCATTACTTGACCACAATGTTCCATAGTGTGAAACCCTTGTTGATTAGAGGCAAACCCAATCCAGGGAACCCACTCAATCCACCTCAATTCCAATGAGGTTCTCCCTTACAACTTCTACACATCCTCCAACATATGCTTTGGATGTGACATATTGGCGCCACGCTGAATACATGCATGGACCTGCTATCCAGGCCTTTAATTCCCATGCAGTCCAGCTCACGTTGTCAGGCCCATCACTTCAACCAGTCCAAGGTTATGGCCCAGACATCATCGTCATCAGGCCTGGAATTTGACGTCCCACAGGACGTTTTTTCGGTTTTTAGACGTATTTGACACTGGCTAATAAAATTTACACATCATCACTGACTCGCATGAGAATTATCTACCTGTCAGTTTGAAGTGTGACCGTATTCAATGCCCGTCAAAAACTCTAGTGGGTATACGGGCTAGGTAGTAGGGCTAGCCTACTAGGTAGTAGGGGTCACGACGTGGAAGGCTGGAAGCTGGGTTAACCACCTTGTTATACTTATTTAACATTATGTGCCCGACCTACCATTTAAACATAAACCATAACCAGTCCAAGAAGCCATTTAAACCTTGCATGCTCTGAACCAGAGATGGAATGTTTCCCATGAGCCGAGTTAATGTTGAGAGCTGGAGTATTAAATCCATGCATTGGAGATGGGATTGGAGTAACGCAAACAAGTTGTATAATGTTAATAATGAAGTTAATAATTGTCTTAATTTCTGATACAGTTGTATCTGACATGATCTGTCCTGGAAACGCATAGATTAGATTTACTAAATAGGTTGCGAGAATCACTTCATCATTAAAACAAGAGATCTCTCGGATACGATATCATTACTCTTTGATAACAGAGCGTACTGGATTCATTTGCTGCTCGGGAGGCGCAGCTATTTAGCCGGTTATTGCAACATCCTTAGTTCATATTCTCAGAGGTTATAGAGCTTTTGCATGAACTAAGTCGATAACTTCATACTGATTGACAATCGTAGCAAGGCTTAGCTTTATAAAATTGATACATGTTTGAGTATTGTGCGGGTCTTCAAGAAGGAAAGAGCAGACAAGAGTTCATTTCAGTTAGTTCAGAATGGTAAGCTGACTGAAAGTTAGTTCATTACAGTCGTGGTCTCGCGCTCCATGTAAGTCTTTTGGTGAATCAAGTCTGAATTTTGAAACTGATACTTCTATTTATGTATTACACCTTTGATCTTCTAATTGTGATTACCCAGATGTAGGTGGTTACAATAGGTTCAATTTTCCAGCATGACGGACCTCAATTTTCACAGATATGGTATTGGTAAGACCATCTCGAAAACAAATATCCTGAACTTAGGGATCACTTTCGTTGGTGCCTGTGGTACTCGTACCTGCAGTGCATATGAGAAGTGTGTTTGTTGCAAAATTTCTAAAGGTGGTTACGAAAAGTTTGATTTAGCAAAGGACAAATGTGATTGTGTCTACCCTTCTTGTGAAAAGCCTATGAAAACCTTGGAGACGTGTTACTTTAATAAATGTAAATGGGAATACACCGGTATGGTACAGCAGCCAAGTGCAGCGCGAATTTGAACCTTCAAAAGAATATGTTAAGAAAGAGGGCAGCGGCATGGCAAACGCCAAAAATGGATATTTTAAATACACTGGAGACCTAGTAAATCGGAGGTTCCTCGAGTTCAATGTGGAGGAAATTCCGGTGGAAGAACTTGTTGATCTCTAAAATGATTTGAGTGTTCAGAGCCAAGTTAAGTTTTGATTACCGCTGTTTTGTCGATTAAGTATATGAAAAGGACTCTACAGTATGCAAGATACGTAAATCTTTTGGGGGAACGATTAATTTCTGGTTGGGGTTTAGAGTGATATAAATGTTTTGAAATTGCAGCCTATTTTTAGGTAATCCAAATAGCTAGGGTTTCACCTTGGTTGGTACTATTCTGTTGAATGAATCTCAGACATTTTGATGGGCCAAGCTGTCTGAAATTTAACGTTACGCTATGATGAGTCCCCATTTTCTTCGATAGATAGTAGTGGGACTTGAGAAATAGCTTGAGATTTTTGTATTTACATGTTCTTTTGGAGATAGTTCGGTAATATTTTCATATTGATTCCGTGGAAGTATTTTTAATGCCATATATTTGAGTGGTTTTATATTTCTTTGAAATTAACCATACTTGATTATATTGTGAAAGTTTCTTAATGCCATAATTGCTTAAATTAATTATTACTGATTCTTCTGCTCTGAATTAAACGCATCTCGTGACATTTAAAAGTGTCGTGATTTGGAGGAGACATGGCTTCGTAAGAGGATAGCATCCTTAATGACCAAGATGAGTTGCTAACACCCCATCCAGGGAGGTAACTTGTATGATTTTAAAATTAGAAAATAAATGATATAATTTTAGATAAATTTTATTTAATCACCAAATAATTTTATAACATATTGTTTATAGAATTTGAAATAAAAATAGTTAGAAATAGTGTAAAGTGTTAACTAAAACTAGTTCATATTACACTAGTTGGGGGAGTAAATGGACACTGAAATTACAAATTCCAATGCTCCATCACGGGTTTTCGAAAATTTACACAATATACAAAATATTTTGACATTTATGATTTTGAGTAAAATGTGAAGTGACATGCATGAAAATAATTTAACCATCATCAATTTTTGTCTTGACAAGTTAGGTAAATTTGAAATTCCAAACCTGATCGTCATGCTTCTCACCATTGAATAAATGCAGGCCGCTCTTCCAATGCTCCATTTACCATCGCTTGACAGTGAACATCATTTCACATGATAAATGGTAGCACTTCATAGCAAATTCACGTCTCAACCAATGAGACGTCCAAGAAAACTATTATTGTTTGCACAAGGATCAACCAAACTCTGCCAACCGATCATTAAATTCCACAATATTTAAACAAAAGAGAATTCTTAATACAAACATTAAAATACATTTATACCATAGGCATCATGTGCTATGACTCCTCATATACGACGTCTCTACTTTCAACAACAGACTGACAGCTCCTTCATCAACCTTTCTTCAATGATTAATGACAAATTTCCTTGTAGTGCAAATCCATGACTCTCTCACGCATGTTTCTCCAACAACCAAGAAATGGCTCCTCTCTGCAATCATTGTCCAATCTGCACTTGGAAGTGCTTTGTTATATGACCACCATAATTGAAGGAATTGGGATACTCTGCAAGAGATGCACAACGATATCAATTTGAACTTTGATAATGGGATTGAATCTAGGCGCTCCAACCTTGCTCGTTCGACGATCTTCAATCTATGTGCGGCCATGAGCTTCACACATAAGAATTATTTTCCCTAACTCAGCGACGCTCCACCTGTGAATTGTTGACGCGCTTATGTTGGCACATAAGTTGTTTGTCATACGATATGCTAGCTTCATCAATAAACTCCACTCATCTAGGGAAGAATTTACAATCTGCTCCGAATTTTCTGTCATGCTATTCCAACACTTTTGTCTCTGGTTGCTTGACCGTAGGGCTGTCACAAACATATCTGCCATTTTTTGAGCACCTTTCCTCCATGCGAATAGATCTGGACATGCTTCCATAACCACAAATCTACTCCACGCATAGACAAACCGAGCCTTCAGCTCCGCTCTCTCTTTCACCGGCATGGCCTCTTCCTTCATCGTCAGGCCCTTGGATATTGAAATCGACGCCGCCCCGAATCCACGGTTCCTCCCGCCTGGCCCGACATAAATCCTGGTGGCGAATTCAAAAATCGATAAAGCCTGACCTATGTTCTTCTTCGGCTTCCCAACGACGGAGACTTGGGAAACTCTCCTCTCTGCCACCTGCAGCCACTACCGAGATGCCTCTCTCCGCAGCTTCATTGGATTTTTCCTTTGTTTCCATGTCCATTTGCTCGACCTCCGCCGCCCATGCACCCGGTCCCCACGATTTCTCCATGAGGTCGCATGATCGAAACTTAAACAAATATGCCCTTCACGTCGGCGCTCTCAAGGCACGAGATCCAGTTCTCCTTTCCTCCACGCAGGAAGATCTCCAACCGGGGGCAGTGATCTCAACACAATCACTCTGATACCACTTGTTAAACCATTTACCCATAAAATCATAAACACACATAACAAAAAATAAGAAATAAAACATACACAAACAACATGATTTACATGATAAAACCCTCCTTCACCTCATGAGGGAAATATCCACGGAACAATGATAACACCATTCTATTAAAATAAATAACCAGAAGATTACAACAAGCATAGCCAACCGGCAGCGCGGGAGAAGGCTTGAAGCCCCTTCTCCTCAAATGTCTCTAAGACATTCATATTTATACAATGTCTCATTCAATTATACAAAACTTAAAACATTAAATGCTGCCCCTATTTGAGTGGTTTCAACAAGAGGTAATAAATGTGCCTCAAAACTTAATCATCCAAAACCGCGTTATCCAAATAGTTATCACATTCCTAACAATATATGCTAGAAATATTAAGAAAACGAATAAGATATATATGAGAAAACTTATTATTTTACTATTTAATTGACATAACACGGAAAAAATATATTTACATAATACGGAAAAAATATATTTACAGAAACCAAATAATAAAAGATATACATAAAAATAATTTATACAATGTCTCTTTCAGTTATGCAAAACTGAAAACATTAAATACTGCCTCTATCTTAACTAAGTGGTTTCAATAAGAGGCAATAAATGTTCCTCAAAACTTAGTCAGCCAAAACTGCCTTATCCAAATAATTATCACATTCCTAACAATATATGCTAGAAATATTAGGAAAAAAGATAAAATATATATATGAGAAAACTTATTATTTTACTATATAATTAACATAACAAGGAAAATATATATATATATATATATATATATATATATATATATATATATAATTTACATAACAAAGAAAAAATATATTTACATAACAAAGAAAAATATATTTACATAAACCAAATAATAAGAAATATACATAAATATAATTAAACATAAACTTTCTTTTATACATTCTAATACACACTCATCACATCACATGTATACCTATATCATTAAACTTAACTATATACTCAATACCTAAATTATTTGTTAGTATGCCAACCAACCTTGAATTATATCACATGTATACCAATATCATTAAAACTTAGTTACATAGTCAATACATGAATTATTTGTTCATATGCCAACCAAACTTGAATTATAGTGTAATTGAACACCATTTCCCTATTACTTTGTAATCCATTGAAATGCCTACCATTTTCACCTCCTTTCGTATTATGTATGTATCAATTGCGCGAAGTTCATTTGTGAGAATCCCGATTAGAGAGCGTTATAGGCACATATGTGTATTCTCCATTTGGGAGTCAAGGGCTTTAGGTAATAATGACAAAATGGAAGAGTAGAGTGATATGAACAAATATTCAATTGCTTACAATATCAATACAATGGACTCTATTATATAAAATATTCAATTGCTTACAATATCAATACAATGGACTCTATTATATAGAGTGTATAGGTTGTTATCAGATCTAATTTATTCTAAAGATAACTGGAGAGGCTGAGATATTCTCTCAACCACGCACCAAACAAGGATCTCACCAATCCAACTCTCTGACAACCTCTTAAGAATAGGATCACACAACTCACCTAGAGATTAGCTCTACCTCTCAATACATTAGCAAACATATTAGATAAGTAGGAATTATATATTCTAACACTCTCCCTTAATGACTACTTATCTAAATATCTATGTGGTCATCTCTTCATTTGCTTCCTCTTGTACCCGCATCTGATTATTGACATCAACATAAAAAGAAATCCATCTACCGGAATACATGGGCCATTAGTCGCTGTAACCGCCAATTCTCTAGGAATCCTTTTCAACAACATGGTTCATTCAACCATTCTTCCTCATACCTCCCCTTGCATCACATCATCATCAACATGGGGTTTTTTTCGGCTTACCCATAACCATGCTATGGGTTTTCTCGGATTACCCTCAACCATGCACCAGGTTTTCTTGGATAACCTGTAACCATGCTCTGGGTTTTCTCGGATTACCCTCAACCATGCATTAGGTTTTCTCGGATTACCTATAACCATGCTCTGGGTTTTCTTGGATTACCTGTAACCATACTCTGGGTTTTCTCGGATTACCCTCAACCATGCATCAGGTTTTCTTGGATTACCTATAACCATGCTCTCTCAAGTGGTTTTGACCACAAGCCATCCTTTAAATAGTGGTTTTTAGATCACCACGAACTTTTCACATTAGGGGGTATACAATAACTCAGGTATATATTATTCTATAAGACCACCACATCAAAATATCTTAGACTGGCTTTCAATTAGATGTGTGATTCACATTATAATAACTTAAATGGCATAACTATGAACACCTTCAAACCAAAAAAGAAAAATATTACAACTCAATCACACTTCTCACAATCAACATTGTGTGAGTCCGACGGAATAGACACATACACCTCACTTAACTTTAACACCTCCATGCAGCGTACCAAGCGCTGCGGCTCAAGCCCTCACGCTTCTCAAGAAAAATATCAATGGTAGCTTTCAAAAGAAATCACAAATCTTTCATGAAGGTGCCTCTTACTTTTGTGATGCAACCACGTGATCATAGTCTCCGGTAGTGATTGTTTCCTGCACACATAGGCCTTTGTGTGCTCAGATATTTACAACAATGCAGAACACAACAACTACATCTAGCAGAACAAGTGGCGTGTTCGATCCCACATGAACATATATATCTAATGTATAAATTCTTCTCTACCACGCCAAACACAGTAGTCTTTTGACGGTCACTCGGTTTAGTTGTACACACCAACGAATGCTCCACGCAGGGCTTGAGCCACAGTACTTGGTACGCAAACAATAAAACAACTACTCTCCTCTTCGCATGATCCCAAGCACTACCATGAGGGAGTCACGCCCAACCCTTATGCTCTAATACCATGAGAAAATGGGAGAGTAGAGTGATATGAAAAAATATTCAATTGCTTACAATATCAATACAATGGACTCTATTATATAGAGTGTACAGGTTGTTATCAAATCTAACTTATTCTAAACATAACTGGAGAGGTTGAGATATTCTCTCAACCACACACAAAACAAGGATCTCACCAATCCAACTCACCACACACCAAACAAGGATCTCACCAATCCAACTCTCTAACAACCTCTTAAGAATAGGATCACACAACTCACGTAGAGATTAGCTCTACCTCTCAATACATTAGCAAACATATTATATAAGTAGGAATTATATATTCCAACAAATGACTTGTGATCTATGATTCTATGTATAAAGATATTACCCTATGGTTCTAGGTATAAAGGATAATAGGGTTAATGTTTAAAGAGAAATATGGTAGTATACATAAACGAGGTTTTAAAGTTAAAAATTTAAGGTTAATGTTTAAAGATAAATATGGTGGTATACATAAACGGGGTTTTAAAGTTAAAATTTCAAAATTTTCATTGTTTAAAATTATTTTATTTTTCTCTTCACTTTCTTCTTATTTAGAATTAATTATCTCAGAGTTTTTGTAATTAATAAAGTTACATTATTTTTCTAATATATTGTAATAATTAAGTATTAATTATTCTTTTCAATTCCTTCATCTTCCACTTATTAAAAAAGTAGTTATATAATATTCTTTTACTTTATGTTTTTTATCTTATTTTTATTTTATTAAATATTTCCACAACTTTTAAATACAATTCTTAATAACATGAATTAAGCACACAAAATCCTCTTAAAACTAATTGATTTTTGTTGCATTTTTTGCTTTTGTAGTTTTTAGTTTTTCCATTTTTTGAAAAACATGTTTGTAAGTAAAATTATAGGTTATTTTAAGTATAATATATATTTTTAAAGTAATTTCATAAATAATTAAAAGTTAATGAAATAATTTTTAGAAAAAAGTAATTTAATTTTTTAAAATAATTTCATAAATAATTAAACGTCAATCAAATAATTTTTAGAAATAATAACTTTATTTAGAGTGAAACAAAGTGAAAATCCTCACTTTTATAAATTACTTTGTAATTTACTCCAACATTGTTTAGACAATTATATATAAACCATTAACATAGTTGTATATAAACATTATAAAAATAATATAAATTATAAAATATATTAGTATAAAATAATATTATCTCCGGTTTATATTTGGATTATAATTTATTTTAACATTGTTTCCACAATTATATATAAATATTACAATGTAGAGAATTAAGACAATTGTATATAAACATTATAAAATGATATGAATCATAAAATAATATTATAGTTGGTTTATATTTGGATTATGGTGTAAAAAAATAGTTTTAACTTTTTAAAAATATATTATCATTATATATGTTTTGATTAAAATTTGCAAATAACATTAAAAATTATTGAAATACATGTATTTTAATCTTTTCTAATTATTTATCAAAGTACATATTTTCCTTTCCCCGTGATTTAGTTATTCGTGGTTGAGGAATTAGTGCTTCTCACTAGAGTTTGAAGAAATTCTGGGAAGCCTATTTTCATCCACGTTGTTTATCTTGTTCTTGTAAGTTAAGTATCTAATCATAGTAATTCTCTCAATGAGTGCTCTCAATGGGGGAAAGACTTGCTTCTATGAGGAGGATAGGATAGGGTGTATTCCCTTTAATTTTGAGGCTATAAGTTATAAAATTCTTTTGGATATATTCTATATTTCTATGTGATTCTTTAAAGATACTCCATCCTGAAACTTTACATCCATATAAAATAACTGGAGTGACAAGAGTGTGAAAGAGGTTTTGTTTTTTCCCAAAGGCAAAAGTTCATTGATTTACGATTGTTTTCAAGTCCATAATAAGATTTTCATCCTCCATTTAATATTTTCTCAACACTATAGTTCTAATTTGGATTATGGTAAATATTGATTCCAAGATATTTGTATGAAGGTACTTCCTCCAAACTATTGTTGTCATACACAAACGTATCAGAGGTGATCCTTTTGGGTTTAATTATCATAAGATTTATTTTTTAAGTGTTTGTATTCATGCCCATGCTAGAACATAAGTCCTTGATGATTATTAGTTGTTTACCTTGGTCACAGCGACTCTTAACCATAAGGACGATATCATCAACATAAATAAGAAGTAGGATGATTATACTAGCGAGAGTTGGGCCAACACAACCTGCATCCTCTAAACAATCTTCTAACTTATCGATATAGATGCCAAAAGGGGTAGGGGAGAGGGGACAACCTTTCTTGACTCATATATTATCCCTTAGTGTTCCTAAACTTGGAAATAACTTTATCATATAGCCTTACTACAATAGCTCTTAACTCGAAAGGGACTTTAAGATTTTCTAACCTATTCCAAAGGCTAGTCCTGGGCACAGTGTCAAAAGATTTTCTAAAATCAACAAAAAAACAAAGGAGATAAGTTTTATCATTAAGAAACTCCTCTGTGATGATCCTAAATGTAACAAGGTGGTCTAAGAGTTTAATGGTAGACTCCAAATGTAGCCTAATCTTTAGCTATTTTCCATGGATTTCTATCCAAATGTAGCCTAATATTAAAGCAAAAGAATAGATGTCCAAGATCGAGATGCTTAAGTAGTAAGAAGCCTAATGTATACAATGGTATGCAATTTCCCCTTCATTTCACATTCAATAGGAGTAGTAAGTAGGCTTCTTGCAAAGGAAAGGAACATTGGGATGCACTTAAGTGGATTTTAAGATACATTAAAGGATCAATGGATTATTATTTTTGTTTTCAAGGTACTAATACCTTGATGGAAGGATTTACATATGCTAATATGGCAGGTGACATGGATTCTAGAAAATCTATATGTTACATTTATATCTTTCTAGGGGTTCTAGTCTCATGGGTATATAAATTGAAAAATGTGGCAGCCCTTTATACCATAGAGGCTAAGTATATTGCAACAATTGATGCCTATAAGGAAATGCTTTGGATGGGGATGTTCTTGGAGGAACTAGGTATAAAACAAGAAAAGTATGTACTAAATTGTGATAGCCAAAGTGCAATCCATCTTGTCAAAAATAGTGTCTTTCATTATAAGACAGAGAACATTGATGTTATATAACATTGAATTCACTAAGTTCTAAATTATGGGGTGCTATAGTTGGAGAAAATGCACATAAAAGAAAATCTAGCTGATATGTTAACAAAGATTTTACTAAGGGATAAGTAGGTGCTTTGGGGAACCTTGGCTAGCATGATGCAAATGTGATGAATGGTGTTTGGGGACTAGATCAATATCAAGTAGATCAATATCAAGTAGACAGAAACAATAAAAACAATATTAATCCAAACTTCTATTTGATATGAATTCAGAGATTGTTGTATATGAGACAAAATAAAATAAAATGTAATACTTCTTATGACTTTTTCATACTTATAGAATGTTACATTAACCTTAACTCAGGGAATGATTTAAATGAGTTTAGTTTACCAGGGTGGTAAACATTTATTTACCTTAGATTTATGTTATCACGATCTCTCTCTAATTTTACTGAGACACTTCGAAAAATATTATATTATCCATTGGAATCTCTCGTTTATCTATTAACATTGAAGTGAGAAGGAAAAGGCGAAGCAAAAACTCTTATATTATCCATTTGCATCCAAGTAAGAGGAATGAGTAAGGACACATGTACTTATGTTTCCACAATTCTTCCCAACCACTTTCGAAGCTATGATATTATTCTACTTTCGAAACTCTTATGTTTTCCAATAACATCCAAGCAGGAGGGAATAATAGTGATGCTTTGTACCAACCGAGTCACCAAAATATTTGGTAATTGGACTTAAAGATGGGTTCGAAAAAATAGTATTCAGTTATTACACTCCAAGGTGGGTAATAAATAATCATCTTCAATTATTGCACTCCCAAACATGAGTTCAAAATAACCATCTCTCGTTACAACAAGTTCCATATTCCTCATACAAAGAAAATGAAAATTATAAAATCATTGAGGAGAATGGATATCCTAGATCATTTAAATCAACATTAATTAATGTGTTCAATGATTGGTTTCTAAAATATAGAAATATTGTCATCCTCGCCTCCCAAAACCTGGTAGTGAGTGTCACTAATGGTCGATGGTTTTGGCCCAAATTTAGAGTCATATTTCAAATAAAATAAAATATTTAAATTTAAAAATCTATTTTTATATTTTTATCGTGAGTTAAACACTATTTTGAATTATATATCACGTTCCCACGATAGGGTATTCACAAAAAAAAATGATCGAGGGAGAAGACAAATAATAACAACTATAGTTTTGTTAACACATAAATAAACATAGAAATGGACAATAATGAGCTATGGACATTTCGTTAATTCACAAAACACACACATATGTATAGAGAGAGAATTTCTTCTAGGGAACTTAGGATAAGTCTCAAGAAATGTCTAGAGAAGAATTATCTAGAACTAGGTTTATTAATAATAAATAATGTTAATTTGAACAACTCAACTTTTTAAAATATTTTTATAACTAAAACATTAATTAGAAGGATTAATTACTATCACCTCCTCTCACCTAGGGGTAAGTAGAAGAGATCATTTCTAATGTTCCACAACGAAGATAAAAACCATAATGATGATGATCATCAATATTCTCCATAGACAACATCTCATTAAATTACTCCATCCTTATCCAAATCATCTTATCACACTTGATCAACAAGTTTCATAGCCCACAATGAAGACAATGATCTTGATGATGATGATGCTACACATTCTCCACAAAAAACAACCCCTTGGATGCCTTCTTCCTCACTGATCTCATCTTATCACATCTAATCAACATGTTGCATTCAACTCATCCTATCACCCTAGTGGCCATCATTTCTATCCTAGTCCATTGTTGTCACTATTGAGTTACAAGGGTACAATTGGGAGGATTTCATAGGGGTAACATACCACTCACCCCATACTTAACACTTTCCATATTGGGGCCTTCTGTAGTGTATTGAATTTTGGTAATGGTTGTTACATGTGCACCAAAAAGGCATGTGGTTCATTTGCCTATGATAAGAAGGGATATAAAGTCAAGGTTGTTCAATTGCTATAAAAAATTAAAGAAGATAAAGACTTCTATAAAATAAAGAAGATATGGGAGAATGAATGACCGAAGTAAAAATCCAAACGTCGGCTTGAGCTCTACCCCTTCACTATGAATCGATCATCGCTAGTCGTAATGCACTTAGTGCATATCAATTCAAATAACTTAATTCCAAAAGGAAAGAAAGGGTTTTGGAATACACCCATTGTTGAGGAAATCATATATTGATCAACAAGTGCTCCCTCTTCAAAGGAACTCATGGAAATGGATCAACCATGGTGCCTTGCATGTTAATGAATCCATCGCCATGAAATAAGCTCGAAACGTTCTCATTCACATTAATTAAAACTGGATGGGTTCTCTCATAAACTATCCTTATACCTAGGTAGTGGAACAACTAATAGGGTCTAGCGAAGGTCCTCCCATTTCTAAACTTGCCAAATTGCATGAAGTCTTCAGAAGATGTGAATTTTGAAGAAGATGCCTAATGTGAATTGCTTATTTGGATTTTGTATTATATGATGTCTTCCTTTGTACGATTCTAGTGACTCTTGTATTTAGTGATTGTTAGTCTTACCTGATTTTGTATATTTTTTTGACAATGATGCACTTGACATGGCCTTTTGGAGGAAATTTTGATTATGACCCCAATATGTTATGCATATTTTAGAGGACATTGCACACTTGGTATGAAGCGTTGGGTTCTATGATGACTATGCATACCCTAAGGCACCTTTCCACACTACTCAGGTCTTGAATGTTGAGAAAATGGTCTTTGATGTTTCATATACAACTTGATGGTCACTCAGAGGGAAGGAAGATCCTGATCACTTTGGGAAGGACACCCTGAAGGATGTTAGGGTTTCTTTGGATTACAATTCTCTTAGACATGATGTCATTCCTGGAGAGGTTATGCATCCTTCTTCACCTATGACATCACACCCTAGCTCATGGAAATTCCACTTATGGAAGTGATTTCATGTTAAGGTGATGGTTGAGTCGATATAGCATGGAGGGATCCTTCTTGGTGATGATTTGGCACATGATGGTGATAATTCATGACCCTTATGGTGAGAGACATAGTCTTTAATGTTGATTTCACATTTTCATGGAGTGATGTGGCCTTTGGAGGAACCTTTCCACTTTTGGAGGATGACGTCATGGCCTTTGCAGGATTTCACACCACAAGTGTCACCTTTTAAAGGGACATTTTGTTCTATTTTCATTGTATCTTTGAATGAGAGGCTATTTGAGGGGTTGACCTTGACCCATCTCGCTGGTATCATGGACAATTTTGTACTTTTAGGGCTTTGAGGGGTTATAAAAGTAGGTTTACCTCATATAAAGAGGATAGTGCTACCTTAAGGCTAAACCTTAACTCACTACTTGTGGGGAATCGATTATATTTCTCTCTTCTCTTCTTTTTTACTATGGAGTACTTGTGCATACCTTTAGAGGATACTCTTCTGGATGCCTTTTTTCTTGTTTTGTTGGATGCTCATGAAACTAGGGTTTCCTCAAGCATATATATATATATATATGTCTTCAATAAGTGTTCTATTACAAGTTTAAGAATTTTCTCATGGTATTTTTGGTGTATGCTATATTAGATAGATAACACTTGCATGGTATCTTTTATCTCGAATTTTTTTTTAGAAATCCTAAGGAAAGGTTAATATTGCTTATCCCCTTCCCTTATTCATCTATCTAAATTTGTTGAAGCATATAATAAAAATTTAACAATTAAGATTGTTTATCCCCATAACCTTTCTCTTATCGGTTCAAATCTAGGGCTTATGATTGTAGAAACCTTATGGTTCGACCTCTCTCCACTTGACTTTGTTTCTAGATTCCTCAGAAGAAACAATATGACTTCTAGGGTTTATGATTTTATAAACCTTAGGGTTTCCTTCCTATAGTTTCATTCATAGGCCTATGATGGTATAAAACTTAGGGTTTGATATTCACTTCTTCTTAAGCTTCTAGCCTCCACTGAATATTGTTGCATAGACTCCATTTTCATAAGAAACATAGTTACCAGATAAACAAGAACTCTACAACGTTCTCATTTTTTGGGGGGTCAAGTTTTTTACCCCATTTTTAAAAGTGGTGCTATAGATAGCATCCCCTTCGCCTCTCTTTTTAGGTGGTTTCTTTATTTTTTTAATTTTCTGATACATAATGTTTCCACTTTTTTTTTTTTTAATTCTTGTTTTTTCATTTATTTTCAAATTGTTCAATTTTTTTCTAACCATGTTTTTTTATTTATTTTCAAAATTTTCAATTTTTTTTTGCCTCAATGGTGTTTTTAATCACGTTCCAATATTAAAAATGTTGTACACCATTTATTTTTTTTAAATTCGTTTTTTTTTTGGATAAATTAAAAACTAGAAAAACTAGAAAAAAAAAATTGAAATTAAAAAAAAAAAAAAAAAAAAAAAACATTTTATTTAAAAAGAAAACAAAAACCACAAAATTAAATATATATATATAT
>CBVK0100952086.1:0-10884 GCA_900067695.1 Picea abies | reverse complement strand
TCTGCCAAATTGCCAAGCCAATTTTTTCCCCAACCCTTTAGCTTTGCCTCAAGCTCTAGGAGAAACTCATGCAGCAGCAATTGGAGGACAGAAAGAAGAGGAAGAGCCCAGGATCAGGATCGTGGAACGGTGGCCAATCTCAGAAATCATTGTAAGTTGATTTGTATTGATGCTAATGAAAAAGATACTTTTCCCGTCCCGAAATATATAAATCTCATCTATGTTATCTGATTTATGTTTTACATCTAACCCCCTAGTAGATCAGTAGTATGCATATATGTTTTTGTCTTGTTTGCAGGAGAAGCTTTGTGGAAGGAGCAGCAGCAAGGAGACAACAACTCAACGGAGGATCTACTTCGACCTTCAGTAAAAAAAGGTTAGCTCATTCTTCCGGTGCTTGTCTGAGAAAAGGGGTTGAGATTTTGGGTAGAAGGATAAAGGTTAAATCTGAAGGGTCATGATCTGTGTATAAGCTTAGAACCCTAGCTTATTGGTCCGTAGGGTAGATTACCCCACAACACTAGCTATTAACATTAATTGAAACATCAGCCAAATAAAGTAGCTTGCTATTAATACATACTAACTAATATAAATTAGTTGTTGTTTTGAAAAGTTAACTAATACAAGGCATCTTGCCTTTATTAAATAAAGTAGATTGCTATCATTAACCAAAATAATTGAATTGCTAATTCAGAAAACCATTACTAACAAGGGAGGTTTCTCTTAACAATAAAGTCGATTGCCCATTAATGCCAAAATTGAATGCATTCAATTAATTCAAAATAATCCAATCTCAATCGGCACTTAAAACATGAGCAATACTTTCCTACTTCCAGTTTAGAATACAACCCATTAATATTTTACAAGGGATAGGGTGTCTCTAGATTAATGGTTTAATATATAAATTTTGTCTCTAACTGAAAACAAATAATTTAATAAATAAGGTGTCACAAGGATAGTGCGTGTCCTAAGATTAACAGTCGATTAAAAACATCAAGAGCTATCATGTCCAACAACTGTTGCCAGAATGAATTCTCAGATCTAAATTTACAAAAACGAAATACCCATACATCTATTGCCAGAACGAATTCTCATATCTAAATTTATAAACGAAATTGCCCATACAACTATTGCCAGAACGAATTCTTAGATCTAATTTACAAAAATGAAATGCCCATACATCTATTGCTAGAACGAATTCTCAGATCTAAATTTACAAAACGAAAATGCCCACAGTGACATGCAAAATGCCCACAGTAATAGAAAACGCCCATAGTAATATAAAAATGCTCACATCAATATAAAAATGCCCACAAAAGATTATAAACGCCCACATCAATGTAAAAACACCCACGGCAAACATAAAAATGCCCACTGGGATATTTAAACGCCCACAAAAATGTAAAAATGCCCACGATAAAGGTCAAAACGCCCACTGGGATATTTAAACGCCCACAGAAATGTAAATACACCCACAGAAATGTAAAAACGCCCACGACAATGTAAAAACGCCCACGACAAAGGTAAAAACGCTCACTAGGATATTTAAACGCCCATAGAAATGTAAATACACCCACAGAAATGTAAAAACGCCCACAACAATGTAAAAATGCCCACGGCAAAGGTAAAAACGCCCACTGGGATATTTAAACGCCCATAGAAATGTAAATACACCCATAGAAATGTAAAAACCCCCACGGCAATGTAAAAACACCCATGACAAAGGTAAAAATGTAGACAACAAACGCAAGGCATTGCGGGAGATCGCACAGATCCAGGGAAGGTCGGCAATGCCGAGATCATAAAATACTTTTATCTAATACCGACATGCAACAACAGAGTAAGAAGTAATATTTTTATAACTTTCCCACAATTACAATCGCCGAAGAGCAAGGCAAGAAACCAGTTAATCCAACAAGAACCCAAGCCATTTGAAGTTAAGTATTTTTCATCTCACAATGCCAATACAAAAATGCTGATAACAATAAGAGAGGGCTAAGGTCCTAATACCTTCTATCATGCAAATGAAAAACATACCATTTCCTTAACTCCCGCCTCGAATGATGACCGCGCGCTCCATACTGCTCCTACTCCGTGCCGCTCTCGCTCGCCAATCGTAGAGACTACGTCGGTACCTCCCAGCCAATCTCTAGGGGTACTCTACTTTCCCCTTAGCCCCCCGAGCCGCAAAGGGGCATCACACAATCCAGATGGTCCGTCTAGCTTCCCATCTCGCCTCGTAAGGCCGAGCTACCACTCCTATCCAAGCTGGAAAATCCCAACTCTCCACAAGTAATCAGTCAAGTCACAATTCTGGCAGCGTAACGTTACGCTAACAACCGATCCCTTTCTTCCTCATCTTCCCTTTATTTTATAGAGTTTTTCCAACCTCTAACTTTCCCTAAATTACATTTTAATTAAGTTTTAATAAAAATATTCTAAATATTCTCCTTCACACAAGTGTCGTCCATCCCCCTATTTCCTCAAATAATTATTTTCTTTAAATTATTAAATTACTCATTTCCCTCACCCACCTAGAGTTTCTCCTAAATTTCCTCCTAGGTGTTCCTAGATCCCCTTACATGTTTTAAATAGTTTCCTTAAAAATGAAGTTGCTAAATTAGCTAAAATTAGAAGGTTCTTAATTGAAGATTCCTTACTATGTTGACCTCGTTTTTTACCATAAGTTCCCAACTTTCCTTTATTATGTTTCCTCCATTACTTAGTTTCCTAATTCTTATTATTTCCTTCTTTCCCCTTTTTATTAGAGACAAAATGGCAGTTGCGCTATTTACTCTTTTCCCTTTATTATTAATTTAATTTATTTTTTATATTTCCACAAGTTAATAATTTATTTCCTCTTTACAAATTTAAAACCACGGATTTTAATTAAATTATTCCTCTCTTCATTTTACCCTCTAAATTTAAGAAGACTAAAACTATTACTTAAGTGGGTTTTAGTTTATATCTTTATTTTTATTTTAATAGAGTCTTTTTCTTAAGGCTAAACAAAATTTTACCCTAGAGAAGTTTTAGACTTAGGTTTAGATTATGAACTGGGCGACAATTATTTAGGGAAGTCGTTTTAAGAATTTCTTAAGGTGTTAAATGTCTTATTGCAATCTAGGTTTGTTCCTTCCTCAACATCAATGCGACATGTCTTTCAGGATGCACCACGTGCTCCAAGGGTTCTACTAGCCCCGGTTGTTTCTCTTGCACGACGTGCCCTTCAGGATGCACCATATGCTCCGAGGGTGGCACTCACTAACTTGTGTTTCTTTGATGTGACGTGCCCTGCAGGATGCACCACGTGCTCCAAGGGTGCCACTCGTCGACTTGTGTTTCTTTTGCGTGATGTGCCCTTCAGCATGCACCACGTACTCCAAGGGTGCCACTTGCCAACTTGACTAACTGGTAGACATCTATAACCCTTGGAGTCAACACTCCACTAGGTAAACTTGTGGGAGACTAAGGGCTCTAAGGAATAAGGCCCCCGCCTTATTGCGCACCCCTTAGAATCATCGTGAGCAACTATCGCGGTCTTCCCTCACGAAATCGTGGATTCCTCTTGAACTAGGTAATCATTAACCTACAGTTCGGGCCATGACGGGAATGCTAGTAGGCTGTGGCAGGGTTGTTGTCCACACCTCTCCCTCAACCTCTATGAAAATCATGTGTGACCCCTTTACTCCATATGTGAGTCTGGTCGGCAAGCTATCGTCAACCTGCATCATCAACAATAGTGTCAGAACATGTCAACATCATATCATCAAATCAATGAAATATCACAGTAAATAAATCAACCCAAATAGCACACTCCCTGACTCAATCCGGAGTCCAAGGGGTTCCAGCGATGCCTCTGCATCCTCAAGGTCCAAAACCCTAAACACTCAATAAAACTGAGTCAATAGAACCTATCTACGTCAAAGTAGTAAAACATCATGTCATCTATCATAACGCATCATAATCAAGGATAAATGTTTTAACATCATAAAAGTCCAGATCACTTGCGAGCAAGTGTCCTCAAAGAATAAGTTTTCTCAGTGCGCCAGAGTGGGGTGTTACATACACCCCCTCTTGGTCTAAACTTCATCTTGAAGTTTCTCAGTATAAATGACGAAATAAAAGTACCACAATATCATAAGTCTATCTATCAAACAAAAATGGAAACTGTTGGCGCATATTAGATGCATCCTCCCAGGTCGCCGAGTGCGGACTATAACTGTCCCACCGGATCTTGACCTGATCTACCGTTCGATGTCGTAACTGTGGAACACGATGATCTAAGATGTGGACCAGCTCAGCTGTGAGCACTGCCTCGTCCGATACCTACAAGGAACTCATGTCAATCACGTGTGTAGGATCACTAATATAATGTCTCAAAAAAGATACATGAAAAACATCGTGCACACACCTCAAAGAATCAGGCAAGGCTAGTCGATAGGCCACGGGCCCCTTTCTCTCTACAATCTCGAAAGGTCCCACAAACCTAGGAGAGAGTTTAGATCCCTTTCCAAACTTGATTGAACTCTTATGAGGTTTAACCGGCAAGAAGACTCGATCCCCGACCTCGTAACTACGATCGACTCGATGTGCATCGAAATAACTCTTCTGTCGATCCTACGCTTCTTTAATCCTTTGTCTTATGGTTTTCATTTGCTCTTCCATTTCTTGGATTGCTTCTAGTCCCACCAGGACCCTATCCTCAAGCCGATCCCAACTCAAGGGCGTCCGACATGGTCGCCCATAAAGAAACTCAAAAGGCACCATCTTGATGATGCTCTAGTAACTGTTGTTGTAAGCGAACTCTACTAGAGGCAAGAATTCCTCCCAATCCTTTTGTTGGTCCATCACGTACATGCGCAACATGTCTTCCAAGGTTTGGCTCATTCGTTCGGTCTGTCCGTCAGTCTTTGGGTGATACGCAGTACTAAAATTAAGTTGGGTTCCCAATGCCTCTTCGAAACTCGTCCAAAATTGTCCAGTAAACACCGATCCTCGATCAAATATAATCTTCTTAGGCATGCCATGTAGCCTCACAATCTCACGGATGAAAACTCTTGCTATGTCAGGTGCCTGATACGTCGCACACACAGGAATAAAGTGAGAACTCTTCATCAGAGTGTCTACTACTACAAAAATCGAGTCGTGTCTTCTTGCCGTCAGTGGCAATCCAACAATAAAATCCATCGAAATAACTTCCCATTTCGATTCTGGAATTGCATGTGGTTGAAGTAATCCTGCCGGGCGTCTATGTTTAGCCTTTACCTACTGACACTCTAGACATCTAGTCACAAAGTTGACTATGTCGGACTTCATTCCCTTCCAAAAGAATAAGGGTTTAAGGTCTGCCCTCATTTTTATGACTCCTGGGTGAGCCATGTAAACTGCTCTATGAGCCTCGCTCAAGATCAACATCCTCAACTCGTCGTTTGGCGGTATGTAAATCCGACCTCTAAACCTCAATAGCCCATCGCTATCAAAAGAAAATCCCTCATATTGTGGTACCATCATTGTGTTTTTTCCAAAAAAACCCTCGACCTCCATGTCCCATTCGTCGTCACGCTGTATAGTGAGAATTTTCTCACGTAAGTTCGTCTGAAGAGGAAACACCGAGAAGATGCGTGGTCTCCAACTCAAAGCATTAGCCATTCGGTTCACTGTTCCATTTATGTAAGTAATCTCAAAGTCGTACTCACTAAGCAATTCTGACCAACGTCGTTGTCGCGCGTTCAGGTCGCTTTGCGTAAAAATGTGTTGTAGTCCACAATGATCAGTCTTTAGTTCAAATTTTCGTCCAACCAGGTAGTGTCTCCAAACCTTCAAGGAATATTCGATGGCTAATAACTCCAAATCGTGTGTCGCGTAGTTCTCCTCATGCCTTCTCAGTTTCTTCGAAATGTAAGCAATCACTCGTTTTTCTTGCATCAAGACTCCGCCTAAACCTTCCTTGGATGCGTCAGTGCATACCAAGAAGTCTGCGTCCATATCAGGGACCTTTAGTATCGGCGTTGTGTTCAAAAACTCTTTAAGCCTTCGAAATGCTTCCACGCATTTCTCGGTCCAAACAAACTTCTTGTTCTTCTTCTGCAATTCCATGGTCGGATTTTCTATCTTCGAAAATCCCTCGACAAACCGTCGATAGTATCCTGCTAAACCAATAAAACTATGCACTTCTGTGACATTCGTCGGTGCAGGCCATTCCATAATAGCCTCGACCTTGGCTGGATCCACGACGATACCTTCGCTGGAGATGACATGCCCTAGGTAGTGAATCCTCGATTGATAAAAAGAGCATTTGGACAACTTCCCATACAATTTGTGCTCTCGTAGACACTGTAGTACTAGGTGCAAGTGCTCGTCATGATCCTCTGTCGTCCGAGAGTAGATCAAGATATCGTCAATGAATACTTGGACGAACTTGTCCAAGTACTCGTGGAACACCCCGTTCATCAAAATCATGAATACCCTTGGGGCGTTTGTCAGTCCAAACGGTAAAACAGTAAACTCGTAATGTCCAAATCTCGTATTAAATTCGGTCTTAGGGACATCATCCTCCTTGATCTGTAACTGGTGATACCCTGATCGCAAATCGATCTTGGAGAACATCGTTGCACCCTTCATTTGATCAAATAGATCATCAATTCTTGGTAAGGTATACTGATTCTTGATTGTAGCCTTGTTCAGTTGATGGTAGTCAATGCAAAGCCTCCATGATTCGTCCTTCTTTCGTATGAAAATAACTGGTGCACACCATGGTGACACACTAGGGCGTATTAGTCCCAGGTCCAACAACTCCTTCAGTTTCATTTTCAGCTCTTGCAACTCCGGGGTCGACATCTGATAAGGAATTCTTGCTATCGGTTCGGTCCCCGGTTTCAGGTCTATGGTAAACTCCAGTTCCCTTTTAGGCGACATCCCAGGCAACTCCTTTGGAAATACGTCCACAAACTCCTTCACCACTGGAAGGTGTTCCAGACCTTCCGCTACTCCCTTTTCGTTTAGCGCGAGGATCGCATAAATCTTGCACCCCTTGTGCATACTCTTCCATAACTGTAATGTAGAGACGAACCTCAGGGATACTCCCTGGTTCCGTCCTACAATTACACATCTCTATCCTTCATCATCGATCAAGCTCAACCATTTCGTCTTACAGTTGAGTATCGCCTCATGCGATTCCAACCAATCCATACCAATCATGACGTCATAAGATCCTAAGATCATGACGTACAAGTTGACCCTTGTGACAAACTCTCCCAGGTTAAGGGCACAACCCATAACCTTTCCTCCAACCTTCTGTTAGGCTCCTAAAGTCATCTTTACGAAGCTAAACTCGTCCTGTTCGACTACCTTTACCTTAATCCTTTTTAGTGCAGAACCAGAAATGAAACTCTCAGTAGCAACTGGGTCTATCAAAATACTAAGGGTCTAGTCAGCGACAATACCTATCATCTCAAGCACAGTCAACTGGTGCTCTTCCTGACGATTATTCACCGCTGAATGAATCCGATGGGCCTTGCCCATATCTCCCACTATAGTGAGTCTGGCTGATCCGGACGCTCTGGTACTCTCCACAGGACAATCGCGTTGGTAGTGTGGCTCCCCACATGTCCAACACCCCTTCTTCGACCCAGTAGTCCTGGTACTCGAAGTAGAAGATGATGGCCCACTAGCCTGGAACCCAGGTATGTTCTGTTGAACATGCCTAAACTGTTACTGCTGCAGGCGACGTTGTTGTTGATGCTGTGGTCCCCGATAAGGTGTCCGCTGCTGAGGCGGCAGTCGTCGGGGTGTAGTGAAAGTGGATCCTCTTTGGAAGCCACGATATCCCGTTGTATGTCTCGCTGATGTCTGATGCTGCGGTGTCCCAGATGAACCCTGCCCTGCTGGTCTCGCTGGAGTCCTGGTCTGACTCCCACTAATAAGCTCCTGCTCTGCTATGAGGGCCTTTTGGACAGCGTCGTGCAAGGTTTGAGGTATCAAGATCCTAACCTTTGCACGTAGGTTTCTGTTAAGGCCAAACACGAACCTATTTACCTTGCGCTCCTCAGTGTTAAGGTGTAGAGCATGCTAGAGAAGCTCCATAAAACGTGCCTTGTACTTGGGCACCGTACGACCTCCTTGTCGTAATGCGTTGAACTCATTGAGATGATGCTCAATGAATTCCTCTGAAAGGTACCTCTCTCGAAACCGTTCCTCAAACAATTCCCATGACACGTCTTCAACGGCCATGTTCAGTTGTGGCAGGAGCGTCTTCCACCATAGAAGAGAGCTCCCCTTCAGTTGAAATAATGCCATGCAGACCTTCATGTTGGAGGTATAATCATGAAGTGCGAAGCACATCGCCATATTCTCCAACCATGCCTCGGCGACAGCACCATTCGGGGCACCAAATAACTTGAGAAATTTAACCTTCTCAAGTTCATGGTGAATGCTACCAGTAACGGTCGGTGCGCGCAGCGAAACTGCAGTGGGTGTCAACACCCTGGCCTCATCTCTGTCCAAGCGGTTGATCAATGCCTCGGACATGCGCTGAAAAGATTTCATCATCCCGACCACGTCTCCAACTTCTATCTTCTCCTGTCTGAGAACATGCTCACTTCCCTGGGGGTTAGACCCTTCAGGTGTGGATGCTACTGGAGGCGTTGCGCCTCCTCCCCTAGCACCCCGTTGTCTTCCTCTGTGGCATCCTCTAACCATGATTACCTACACGCACACAATCAACTCGATCAACAACAGTATAATCAAAATCAAATCACGTCACGAAAGTCGTAGCGAATCCCAAGTCATGAGTCGAACCGGCTCTGATACCATATGTAACATCCTCCTCGTTATGACAACAACTTTGATAATAGGTGCAAATTTTTTTTGTTTAAGGTGTGTGCGCGCGTGTAAAAAGGAAATAGACACACTTGACTCTACGTCGCCACCCGACGACTAACAAGATGCAACCATGATGATCACAACAAGAAGACATAAGGCGCACAACAAGTAACTGCAAGCATTAAACGACCATAGACATAAGGCGCACAACAAGTAACTGCAAGCATTAAATGACCATAGACATAAGGCGCACAACAAGTAACTGCAAGCATTAAACGACCATACTGTGTTATGTACAGTACGAACATAGAAGCAAGAATCCATAGTAGTAGATTTTACTATTTCTGCATAGGAAAGCAGGGCATTTAATCTTAGTTCTCTGCTCTGGAGAGAGAGAGAGAAGGTCAGATAGGCTCATGGCCGACTGCTCAGGTAGAAACTAGTAATCTCTGTCAGGAGGTCGCAGTGGTGGGAACTTTGCCTTTAAAGAGCCCGAGACTACTGATACAACCTTAGTGGTGTGTCGCAAGAGTGGAAACCCTGCCTTTAAAGGGCTCGAGACTCTTGATACAGCACTGGATTCTTTACACAGAAAATAATCACACACACAGACTTATATACAGAGTGACTAGCTTTATCAGATCAAAGAGTCTGATATCATACAACTGTGATTTTGGACAATTCCAATTATAATACTAACCCTGAAATTAATTAACAATCTCAATACATCCTATATGTTACATATACCATAAAATTACAATAACATTATCTTAACAACCTCACATCTTATGTTATAATAACCTTGCAACTAAAACATCAATCATGCAACTAAAACATCAATCACCAATCACATTACTCCTTGTATGCTACCAATTCAATGAAGTTACAATAACTTTACCATAAAATAAATCAACATTACATTTATATTACCATAACCTTGCCGATGAATTAATAATAAAAAGAAATCATTACCGTAGCATTTAACATGAAGCATTACATTACATGATTCTTCCATTGCGCGCAAGTCTCTTTCATCAGGCAAGATGTCATTCAATTCTTATATAATCATGGGCGCAAGCATAAGTAAGTTTAATCCATCATTAGAAATAACTATATAAAAACTAAATATCTAGATCCACCATCTACTACATAAATCCTCAATGCGTAAAAACTAAATCTATGTCAACCATTCACTACATACTAACCACTGCTCAAGTAGCGATAATTAAAACCATCGGTATTGAATCCATAAGGCCATAAGGTGCCATCTAAAAAACACTAAATATACATCAATAAGCCAGTCGAAACTTCGCCAAGGTTAACATGTAAATAACATCAACTGTAGGCTAACTAGCTTGGCTAAAATTAAAAAAAAGGAGAGCCATTACCAATTGGACACTAATTGCAACCAGTTTTAGCAAGGTTAAATGCAACCCATTCTTAATCCAACGTTCCTTCCAACTATTCATTACTCTTGATGACCATAGCATCTATATCAACTAGAATGTTTCCATTAAATGTACAATTAAGCGATCAAAAGACCCTTATCGCAAGCAATTAATAATGCATTCTCAATCATAGATCAATCAACAAGTCTAGAAATTGCAATAGTCAATATTCACCAATCAACTGTAATCATTACACCTTCAAATTGGGGAGTTCTAATTTAACCATGTTCTCATCTACTAGCTGTTATAACCCTAAATTGCACTATCCCTGCTTACCTGGCATCAGGCCTACTCATGCCTCTTCTTAGCCAAAGCCATGCTGAGTAATTCCTCAAAAAACCACTCAAAACAAGCAACCCGCGCCCTGACTTCTCACTGGGCGCGGGCATTCGCTTGCTGTCCTTATACTGCACGTGGGTATCCGCGGGCTAACCCAAAACAACCCGCGGGTACCTAACAAAGCATAAAATCAGGAAAGTTTCTGCCGGGACTCAAGGCTTTTTGTCAGTTAACTGGAACTCCGAGCCATGCATGGCCGAGAGTTCGCCAATAACCCTAGCTCCGTCTAGCCTATAAAAGGAGGGGTAGGGGTACTATTCAAAGGAGGAAAATC
>CBVK0100949039.1:0-15605 GCA_900067695.1 Picea abies | reverse complement strand
TGTGTTTTCTGTGTTTTTGTTTCTGCATTTGTTTTATTTTATTGCTCCGCGGTCCTGTTTTTCTAACAATAGTAGCCACTACACATTACTGAAAATATCCCAATAACCATTGCAATAATTTCAATATTGATGACCACACTGAGGAAAAATGTCAGAAATTTCATCCAGAGCTAAACCCAATGAACATCAAGAAGGACTAAAAGAAAAAGAACCTTCTAGCCACATATTCAATCAATCAAGTTGAAAGTAGCTCATATTTGGATGAAAATATTGTCTACACATCTGTGTAGAAGGAGGTGAATTTGAGTATCGTTCATCACCAAGAAGAGAAGGAGATGACCAAGCTCTTCCACATCAAGATTCAAGTCAAGAAGACCAATATAGATGCTTTGTTTGACTCTAGTTCATAGGCTAATCTCATAGCAGTGGATTTGTTCAACAATATTGGGTTGGAGGTTCATGATCATCCTATCCCCTATCCATTGGGTTGGGTAAACAAGGATGCAAAGATAAAGGTAACAAAACAATGTAAGATTAAATTTGTTCTCGTGCTGATTTTATTGATGAAGTGGAATTGGACGTAGTACCCCTTGATGTATGTGGAGTAGTGTTTGGAAGCCCCTACAAGTATATGAGGGATTCAATATTCATGCGGAGAGCCAACAAGTATTGAGTGATCAAGGATGGGAAGTCCTACATCATCAATGTGCATAAAGCCAAGTCAAACATCTCACTAGTAAGTGCCAACCAAGGCAAGATGTTGATTAGTTCTAGTAAGAAATATGTTTTTCTTTTCTTAAGAGAAAATCAGTCTGATGATGAGTCAATAGAGTGAAGGCGTACCTGGAGGGGTGTACTAAAGAGCATAAACATTAGTTAGAGGAGTTTCTACATTCATACAAAGGAGTCTTCCAAGATCCTAAAGGGATACCACCCAAGAGGGATGTGGAGCATGAAATACAATTATTGTCAGACTCCTCATTGTTGAATATTGGGTTGTATAGACAATTTGGTCTAGAAGCGAATAAAGTGAAGAAGTAGTTGCAACAGTTGTTGGAGCAGGGTGTGGTTCGACCAAGTACTTCACCTTGTGGGTATCGATTACAGGGCATTGAACAAGATTGCACTGAAGAATCAGTACCCTCTGCCAAGGATCGATGATCTGTTAGACCAGTTTCAACATTCCAAGTACTTCATTAAGCTAGATTTGAAATCAAGATATCACCAAGTACGATTGAAAGAAGAAGATACTTGGAAGACTTCCTTCAAGACAAGGAAAGGTTTGTATGAGTGGTTGGTTATGCCATTTGGTTTATGCAATGCACAAACTACATTTATGAGACTAATCCATGTTGTTTTACGCTCTTATCTAGATTCATCCGTTATTGTTTATTTGGATGATATATTTGTTTATAGAGCTACCTGGGAGGAGCACATCTCACATCTTATGCATGTGTTAGAGACTCTGAAAAAGCACCAACTCCTGGAAAATCTCAAGAAATGATAGTTTTCTCAACACTCTTTGGTGTATTTGGGGTATGTGATCGATGGAGTGGATCTCAAGATAGATTCTATGAATATGAAGGCCATCATAAAATGTCTAGTTCCTAAAAATGTCATTGAAGTTAGGAGTTTTTTGGGGGAAACACAATACTTGCAGAAGTTCATAGATTCATTTTCAGTGGTAGTTGCACAACTCCACACCATAACAACCAATGGTAAAAGTTTGTAGTGGGGAAGAATCAAAAGAATGCCTTTGATGGATGAAAAGAAATGTCATTCAAGCACCTGTGCTCGTGCTACCAAATTTTCATAAGCCTTTCAAAGTGGAGATGATCAACCTATCTAGTAGTACCCGATGTGAATATATTTTCCAAAGCATCAAAATCTTGTGAAAAATGTGGAGTAGGAGGAGGAGTATTGGTGGATGATGAAACATGTGGAGGAGAAGAACAAGGATCTATGGATGGTGACACAAGTGGAGGAGGAGGAGGATTAGTAGATGGTGATGTATGTGGAGGAGAAGCAAGAGGATAGGTGGATGGTGCAGACACATGTGGAGGGGGAGGAGGAGGAGGATGATCGGACATGTATGGAGAAGACAAATGTGGAGGGGGAGGAGGAATGGAAGTGGAAGGATCATAAATATGTGGAGGGGGAGGAGGAGGAGGAGTAATACTAGACATGGATGGTGTAGACACATGCGAAGGGAAAGAAACAGGATTGGTGGATGGTGCAAAATCATGTGGAGGAGAAGAAAGAGGAAGAGGAGGACCATGTGGTGGAGTAGAGGATGTGGATGGATCTGGTGATTAGCCAAAGGATTAGGATCATGAGAAGGAACCCTCAATCTCTCAATGAGGTTTACGACACCGAAAATATGACGCATCAACAATGTCATGTCATGAGGTAGAGTCGTCCATATAGTAGAGAGATATGGTACCCATAATATGTCTCTAACTATTGTGGGTACCACTCTATGAGTAATCATGACACCACATAGGCGATTCACCACTTCTATAAGGACTCTTTGATCCATCATGTGTGGCATGCAGGGTCTATGCACTACAAGTTGGGCCTCTACCTCCTCCATCTCCTCATCTTGTTGGGGAAGATCATCCCCAACATATGTGCCAACATCTACAAAACAATAGATAATAATAATAAAATATTTGAAACAAAATGTTACAATAAATTACATGTGCATTAAATAAGAAATAAAAATATGCAACTAGACTTCTCAAAACAAAACCATAATATTACCTATATGATCTGGTGTCTCGAATGTTGTAAATAGGATATTTGGACATCCTCTCCAATCCATCCTTGTGTATGGGTACTGTACAATATTGAGGACATGACTGTCCTCTCTGGACAAAAGGTCATATACATCCCTACCGAACAGAGGACAAGGAAATTCAAGTTGGCACCTCTTAGGAAACAACTTCCCCCACATGTCCATACAAGCATAGGCCTAGTAGGAAAGTGGGGTACTACTGGTCGAGTGGCATGAACCCTCTCAAAAAATAATGTAAATAACTCTGACACGAATGGGAAGAATCTCGTCCCATTTAAAATGGTGCAACAATGATCTAATGCAAAACAAAATTGTCTCAAAAAAATCTCCAACCACCTAATCAATTGAGGCCTCTGCACTAAACTATCTACATAATGCAACAAAGAGAAACTAATGTGCTTCCCATCAGGAATGAATGTTCAGATGAACATGTCTCTGCACATATGCTAGTTGGGTCTCTCCTGCAACAACAGGTGATAGATCAGGGAACTGGGGCCAAGCCTCCCCCCTCCTAGATAACCTAGTGATGAAATAGGCATCCCCCTTCGTGGGATGATACCATAAATCAAGAATGACCCTAAACATCTATCAACCATGATCCCAACGACGAATCAATTGTTGTAACAATGAAGTGTTCTCCCTAAGGGATGTTCCCTCCTCGTAAAACTTGAGGAGGCCAAAATTCATCAAAAGGGCACATGTATTCTATGAAATAGGGTGAGGGAACAACTCCCTCTCCCTCTCTCTAGCCTCCCACTAAATAGGGTGAGGGAACAACTCCCTCTCCCTCTCTCTAGCCTCCCACTCATGTACAAATGTGTACATTTCGACTCGTTGTTGTTCCTGCTCCTCCTCCTCTCATTATTGTCTTCTCTGATTCACATACAAATATTTTTAGGCACACATATATATAGATAAAATAAATTGAAATTATAAAACACACACATTATAACTTGTATTTTAAAAAATATAAAATTAAATTTTGTTTGCAAAAAAATGTAGAAAAGTAACTAGTGTGCCTAAAACAGAGCATATGCACCACCAACAATGCTCTATATCAAACAAACAACACCGCCATGCGGTGCTATTACTAACACATACCAGTGTGCCATGTTTCTTGTCGCACCACCACTTATTTTAGCAATGCATACCATACAACACACTACACCATTAAATTGTTAAATATTTGGCCTGGTGCCATGCTATTTACAACACCAGTGTGTTTGTCGTACCTAAAGGCACCACTAGCTTAAATTAATTTATTGCATATTAAGTGGTGTGATGTGTTAATATGAACGCATTGGTGCTATTTTGTTTTGCAGCACCGACATTAGATTTTGTTGTACATTGGCATCCAATGAAACGCCCTGATAGGCCAAATTGTTCAATATTTTCATGATGCATTTCTTTTAACCGCATCGATTCATTTCATTAACAAAGACGCATTGTTGTGCTAACATTTATGGTGTACAAAATTATCGCTGCACATTTTTAAACTAAAAGAACCGATGCGCTAGTTCTACCATAGCACTAACATGTTTTTTAGCAGTGTGTTGTCTTTCATAATTCACCGGAGACAAGGCCTCACAAAAGACATGGCGCTATGTTTATTTTTCAAAACCTATAGCGGTGCATATTGTTGGCGTTTATGCACCAATGATCCACGCTTACTGTCACACTACCACATATTTTAGCGGTGTGTCGAATAAGACACATTATGTTGATAGGTTATGAAATATTTGTCCTGGTGTCGTGCTCTTTACAACACCAATGCATTTGTTGGACCTATGGGCACTTCTAGGTTAGTTTGTTTTATCGCAACTTAAGCAGTGAAATGTGTTATTATTAATGCATCGATGCTACTATGATATTTGATCACTGGAGTTTTTTTTAGCAGTGAATTATGATGCATAAAACACCAGTCACGGGGCATATAATGAGATGCCTTGCTATGCCAAGTCGGTCAATATTGATCTCTATGCGGTTTTATTGACAACACTGATGCATTTGGTTAAAATGGTTGCACCACTATATTAAATTTTATGGATCATAAAGTTAGTGGTTCGCTTAATTAAATGGAACATTTCGATGCGAGAAACCAAGGAAGCGCAGTTGTGGGGCATCCCAAAGAACATACCGCTTTGTTTCTAAAATTTATTGCAGTTCTCTTCTTTGAATGACACCTATGTGTACATTTATATTAGACACACCGGTGGTGGTTCTTACTGTGAATTTAGCATAATACACATCACTTTAGGGTGAGTTGAAGCGTTCAAGTGCACCATACAGAATTGGATTTTTTTTGAAAAAAAGGTCTAATTTTAATCTAAATTCAAATCTTAATTGGATGAAAATGAAAATAGGAAGTCAATAAACAATTTACCTAGACTCTTTTGTCTCGAGGAGGCATGGTTTCAACATTGAGAGGAAATGAAAATTCTTGGTAATTTCCAAAATTTGGAAATATATGGAATCTACCAATGTAGATATCCAACTCAACGTAGAGCACTGGAAACAAAGCGTCTTTGGAAGGAGGGTGAGAAATGATGATTTATTGAGAGTTTGGAAGCACATGATGAAGTGTAACAATGATTTTTTTTTTTTTACTCTAGCGTGGTGTTCTAGACGACAATGATATGCACTGGGGCATAATGTTCAACAACACTAGTGTAGTTTAATCGATGCTTGTTATTTTTATTATAACGTATGATGATGATTTTTATCATTTGAGCACCGATGCATTATTTTTTTTGTGCATACTGGTGCATATGTACCTTAAAGGCACATTAGTAAAAGAACCTCCACAAAAACCTCCAGCCGCCGACCTCCGCTATAAACTGAGAAGTAATTTATTTTGGGGGGAGGTTCCATAAAAACCTCTGCAAAAAGGTGTTCTCCTTGTACTGACATGTTGGCAATTTCCAGTAATTAATTGGTCAACTATTGTTGGTCAACATTCATTGCTTCCTATTTCTCAATATTTGTTACTTGCTACTACTCATCACTTGTTGCCTACCACTGCTTATCATTCATTAAGATGATTACTCTGCTACATGCCTACCAGGTGTATGACAGACTCGTCCCAACAATTTTTCATTCTATCCTCTAGATATATGAGGTTGACATAATGTTAGAGAAGTGATTCTCGATATTCTTGATTGTGAACAGATTCAATTGTGTGCTAATGTTTTTTGAATATTTCTCTTCTATTTGCATCTCTAATTATGAAGTTCATGATTCATATGTTTACTTATTTTTGTTGTTTATTGTGTGAGTTTATATGAAATTATATCTATAATTGTATTCTTTTGTTTGGTGTTTAGTATGACATTTGGCATGCTTGATTTAGTGGGATCCACAAAAAATGTTGTTCCCCCTTAGATTTATTCATCATCAATTTCATGCTTTTGTAAGCCAACATAGGACTCCAAACCCAATGGATAGACACTAGGCTTGTTGACTCAATCAATATTTTATTTAATTATTTTTATTATTTTAATCTATTTCAACTATAGAGTACATATTCTTTATTGATTATCTGGAAATTGAATAAGGGATACCCCCTACAATTAAAAAATTACCTGCTATGAAGCAAGAGAGGTGAATGTTTTGGTGATAGTGGATGGTACCTCTAAAGTTTCCATGGGGTTTCTCCTAATGACGTTGGGACTTTTCATCATTGAGAATAAAATTTGGGATATAACTATAACATACCCATTCTCCCCCAATCTGTAAGGGTTACTAGGACTTGGGTCTCTATATTGGGAAGGACACCAAATACACATCTCAAATACTAGAAAAAACAAGCAATGTGAATGTGGTTTGTTTAATTAATGAAAACTCACCTCAAAATCTTATTGAAGGGTAGAGCACTAGTTCTAACCATGATACCATGAGTGGAAAACTGGTGAAGGGGATAGGGGATTTCCTTGCCTACCAGAAGTTAACCTTCACCAAAGAGCCATTTTTCCAAATTGCCAAAAGAACATTTTGAATTTTCTCTCTCTCATTTTTCCCCAAGATTTAGTTAATGAAGGGGGTTGGTAGTTGAGTAGAAAAACACCCATGATAATGGAAATATGGAGAAATGACTAGTACAACTAAATAAATTCAGCTAGGGTACAACAGGTACCCATCCTGATCTCCATGATAGACCCACAGGTATCTCGAGATCGTGAACCTTTTGGGAGCAAGGTGAGAACACATAAGAGCAGAAGGGAAGAGGAAGTTGGAGAAGGGGGGAATGGTGGGAGAACCCATGAGAAGAAAGTCTCAAGAAGACATAATAGATTGAGAGTGAGCAGTAGGTAGGTGAAATTGGTTGGAGAAGAGACACCCTAAAGCATAGATTTGAACTGTGAAACTCAGGCAAAGAACCCTAAACCTGAACTAAGCAAGAAGGTAACAAATTGATGTTTTATGGAAAGGAAAATGACATTGAGAAGGGAGGGCGTGGAGGTAATACAAAGACAGTGAAGGGACTCCCTTGTGTTTAGGTAATCTAGCTCAAGGGGATGGCACCGAGGGACCATGGAGGCAATGAAGGGACTCCATTAAGATAGGGGTAATCCAGTGGGGAAGGCATCTTGGAAGTTCGTGGAGGCCCTAGCTTGGTGGTTAGGAAAGGGATTTTCTACTGTTCACTGATTGTGAGGGAGAGTGGCCTTCACATCCATTAAATTCCCTGAGAGGTCAAAGTTTCCTTGGTGGTATCATGGCTTGGCACAGGGGTTCCCAATTTTAGAAATGTTTAGTACAACTTAACCTATGGTTGGGTGGAAAAGCTCTTACCCTCAATCAGTTAGCTTGGTTCAACAACTTGTGAATAGATAAGTGCATATTTATCCTTAGTTGATTTGAATGCTTGCTAAATCTATAATATTTTTGTGCTTATGTAATCTATGAAACAATATGGATTATGAGTGAAACCCAAGAGAAATGGAATGTATGTATGCAATGTGTTTTTTGCATGAATTGAATTTCCTTACTGGTTTGGAAGTCCGTGATGAATAGGAGATCTTTGTGAGCTATAATTTTTGAATGCTTAGTCATCCATTTTATGGTTATTTCTTTCTTGAAGGTGTATTGAAAATACAACATGGTTGAGAGCCAATTCTCTGGAAAAATGGTATGGTATGCTTGTGGAAGCATAGTTCACTCAATAAAGAGTTGAAAGAGATGAAAATGTCAAGTTTTAAGAATTCAAAGATTAATGAATTACCACGACTTCCATATTTCCTGTTTGCAGGCTACAACATGATTATTCCTTTCTTTAGAAAGTTTTAATACCACGGTTGGTATCCCTTGAATGATAGGGGTGTTAGGATGGTAATCATGAATAACACGAAACCCAGTAGTAGAATTATTTGAGGGCTCTTATTCCATTCGTCTTAATATCTTAAGGGTAAAAAACCTTGTAAATCTATGTGAAATTGACAAATTGACATCATGAAGTCAAGAAGGATAGAATTCTGAGTGGACTGGTGAAGATACCATATTAGAGTTCTAGTCGGATCGGAGGGCGGATTCCATTGAAGTCCGCTCTATTCGAAGAATCTGGAATCTGGATTTTAGAAAAAATCAACAACAAACGGGAAATATCAGATTCCTGGAAGTCCAGATTACTAAGGTTCCATCAGGCATGGTTCCTCTTTGGCTTACTCAAGTTGGCATCTAGATATGACTTTTCCTTTAAAAGAGTTTAAATGTGTTTCTGTATACTCAGATGTCCATATGGACAGAGTTCCACCGGTGCAATTTCGTTTAGGAGTGACCCCAAATCGACATCCAAATCCAACCTTTATTTTAAAGATTTTAAGTGCATCTTCTGAATACCTAGATGTCTGGATGTTCACGGTTCCAAGCCATACGACATTCGAATTTTCTTTGAAGGAGTCTTTCTTTAGAACTCGGCTATCCGAAAAACCTGGATTTGTATGATTTCATTCGTCTAGTGCGTCACCAAATTTTGATTTAGACCATTCATTTTGGCTCGAGATCCGCGCGCTATTCTTTGCCAAGGGTTTATTAAAAGTTGACGTGGCCACGTTGCTGACATGACAAGACCTGTGTATGCTAACGTGGCATGACACGTGGAAAGATATGTGGCAGGACATGAGAAAGTATATGTGACATCTTAGCTGACATGGCATGACATGTGGGTGATGATGTGTCATAACACCTGGATGTTTCATTCGCACAGTTCCGGTATCCGGACCCAGACTTTCTTTTATGAGGTTTCCTCTTGGATTTTTCGAATTCCCAGATATTTGAATTGTTACGGTTCCCACTGTAGGGTTCTCTTATGAGTTTACTCTCCAACGCTTTAGAGGGAATTCGACCTTTTGTTTGAAGGGTTTTAAAGAGATATATGAATTTCTGGATGTCTGAATGGTTGCGGTTTCATTGGCGAGGTTCCACGCCCCATCCGACATCTGAATTTTCAAAATAAAAAGGTAATGAGAATCCGGATCCGATCGGGCCTTCAAGGGTGTCTCTTAAGGAATCCTGGATACTAGATGTGGGGTCCATCGACCCTTCATCAAAGGAAGCATCCACGTTGAATGGAACATGAGACGTGGTCCACATGGAATGGATGACATCATCCCTATGGAAAAGCCCTATAACTTTAAGAGGCCATAAATTTCTCTCCAAAGATCATAATCAAGCATGGAGATAGTCATTGGAAAGCTCATGATGAGCAAACTTTTGTTGTGAACTCACATATGGTGATTGAGATAAGTTTAAGAAGAGTGATTTTGAGGGGAATGAGGAGAAATTTCACACGCCCCACTCGCCTAATGAAGTTTAGGGATTCATGTGTGTTATACACTGGTATCACAGCAGTGGTTCAAACACTAGACTTGAATGGGATAGAAATTGACTCCCACGAAGATTTATATGCCAAGGCTATGATGTGCATGATAAAATTTTCTACACAAGTTTTCTTGAGATAGGGAAATGTAAACTTGCAATTGTTGAAAAGAAGGATTGCAGATTTCTTTTTTAGAAATTTTACGTCTTCATCCTTGTTTTAACTAGAATGATTCCTACAAAAAATTAATAATATTGATGTATACTAACAACAAAACTATGAGTGTGAATGGAAGAAGGGGTAGGGTCCTGATTTTGTGCTACCGTAGGCCAATAAATACCTTCATTAAGTTCAAGTGTGTGCATGTATATTTCAATTTCATGATTATCTAACAATGGAATGTTATTTCAGCACGTAGAACACATAGTGAAGTGAAGAAAATCTTCCATACTTGGTCGAGATAGTGAGAAGTTTGAAGGATGAACTTTTGAGCTATCGAGATGATAACAAGAAGCTCATTAGAGAACAAGAGAAGAAGACATAGTTGAATGTTGTATTGCTACAAAGCTTGTCTAAAATACAAAATCAATTGCAACAAGGGCCAATTGCCATCAATTCAAAAAGATATCACTCTGGGAAACTACAAAGTCCGTAAGAGATCCAAAAGTATAGGCCAACAATAAAAAAACACTGGGAAAATTTCCTTAAGGAAAAGGCGTGAGAATTCTAAGAGAGACACATCTGGTGAAGACTCTTCAACAAATTCCTCCAGTGAGAGGACCCTCACTTCTGAAAGATTGTCCATCAATGGGACTAGTTCAAGTACCTATAAGAAATAGAGGAAGAGACATTCCAAGAGTCCCCTATATGAGGAGTTTAGGAAGGCAAAGCCACCCACATTTGATGGAGAAGTCAAGAAGGGTGAGGAAGCATAAGCATGGATGCTAGGATTGAAGAAATATTTATGAGTGCACAATTACTCTAGGATATGAAGGAAAGGGTATCCATATTTAAACTAAATGGAGGGGTTTCCATATGGTGGGAAGACCTCGAGAATGTAAAAGGGATCAATGAGAGGAAGATGACATGGAAGCGGTTTGAGAAGTATTTCAGGAAGGTTTATCTATCGAAAAGATACTATGATGGAAAGATTAAGAAGTTCCTTGAACATAAGTTGGGAAAACTCACCATGGATGAGTATGTCAAAAGGTTCATAGAACTGTTGAGGTATGTCCCATACATAAAAGACGAGAAGACAAAAATATATTTTTTTCTCAATGGGTTGCAATAGTGCTTCCAGGACATAATAAAATTTGATGAGCCCAAAACACTTGATGACACCATTTGAAAGGATAAGTATTGCTATAAGAAGTCAAAGCATAAGCATGAGCCTCACAAGGAATAGAATACAAAGGATAGGACTGGGTTTAAAAATAAAGGATTTAATCATCACGATATAATAATCTAGGAAGGAGCACACAGTTCAATTATCCAACAAAAAGAAGGCATCAACAAAATAATCCCACCCGAAGTGGGAATAGACCACCATAATCCACAAAGGAAAAGATAGAAGAACAAAAGAAAGGACCATTAAAATGGTGGGGATGTGGAGAAGAATATCTATTAAGAGATTGTCCTCGCAGGCATAATGATAATAGAAGGATCTACAATGTGCATGAGGCTACCACTATTGATGACATAGCCACAAATGTACCCCAAATATATGCAGTTGTCGAGAATCGACAAGCATATCACCAAGTGTCAATGGTGGAGATGAAAGGTATATTGATTGACCAATCTGTTTCAATTTTGATTGAACCTGGTTCCAACTTCAGTTACATTGCACCACAAATTGTTCAGGCATGTGTTTTACAAAAAATAAAGCACACAAAGTCATGGTTGGTTCATCTATCCACGAGAGATAAGAGAAAAGTTATTGGAGTAGAAGCATTCCAGTTTGAGATGAATGGACTGGACATACAAGAAACATTAAATATACCACCATTGGGGTCGTATGACATGTTGATCGGTATGGACTAGTTGGAAACACATAAATTTAAGTTTGATTATTTTAATAGGGCCTTCTAATGTGAAGATGATAAAGGAAATAAAAGGATTGTGCAAGGCATCCGAAAACCTGTGTCAGTAAGGAAAATATCAACACTATAGCTAAAGAAATATTACAAAAAGGGATTTCCATTGTATTCCATACATGTGTTAGATTCAACAGAAGATAACAATCTGAAAATTTAATACCATCCAATGTTGTATGTGTACCAAGATATATTCCTTAAGGAAATACTAGGACTTCCTCCCAAAAGAGATATTGATTTTTCCATAGAGTTAATGCCAGGAACAATACATGTATCTAAGGTACCTTACAAGATGAGCCCACCTGAGTTGGTGGAGATAAAAAAACAACTAAAATATATGTTAGACAAAGGATATATCAAACCTAGTGTGTCCCCGTGGGGAGCACCAACAAAGGATATATCAAACCTAGTGTGTCCCCGTGGGGAGCACCAACATTGTTATTCAATAATAAGGATGGTACTCTCAAGCTATGCATTGATTATAAACAACTAAATAAGATGACCATCAAGAAAAAATATCCATTTCCCAGGATCGATGATCTCTTTGATCCACTTAGAGGGGACAAAATATTTTCTAAGATAGATTTAAAATCTGAATATCATCAAGTCAGTATCAAGGATGAGGACATTTATAAAACTGCATCTAAAACAAGGTACAAGCACTATTATTTTGTGGTGGCTCCCTTTGGACTTACAAATGCACCAACTATGTTTATGTGCCTGATGAACAACATCCTTAGTAATTACTTGGACACATTTGTTTTAGTTTTTGTTGATGATATTTTTTCCAATACCAAAGAAGAGCATGATGAGCACCTCAAGTTAGTGTTGCAAATATTGAGAGAGAACCAACTATATGCTAAGCAAAAAAAGTGCAACTTCTTTCAGAGACATATTCATTACTTTGGCCATGTGATCTCAGAGGAATAATTCATAGTAGATCCTGAGAAGATTAAGGAAATCTTGGAATGGCCTGCTCCCTGGAATGTATCAGAGGTGAGATCATTTATGGGATTTTTTGGATACTATACAAGGTTCATCTAAGGATTCTCAAAGATTGGTCATCCAATCACTTCATTATAGAGAAAGGGAGTAAAATTTGTATGGTCGACAGAATGTGAAGCAAGTTTTAGACACCTGAAACATCTTTTGACTAATCCACCCATCTTAAAGATTGTAGACCCAGATAATGAATTTTTGGTTTGCATGGATGCTTGCAAGGAAGGGCTTGGTGGAGTCCTCATGCAATAAGGGCATGTAATCAACTATGAATCCAGGAAACTAAATGAGCATGAGAAATGTTATGTTACTCATGATCTAGAGCTTGCAACCATTGTGCATTCCTTGAATATGTGGGGGCACTACTTTCTTGGAAGGAATTTTGTATTAATGATAGATCATGGTGGGACTAAATACTCGTTTGATCAGCCCTGTTTAAATGCCAGGTAGGCAAGGTGGATGGATCTCATTAGCAAATTTGATTTTTAAATATGTCATATTAAAGGAAAGGAAAATCGAGAGGTATATGAACTCATCTAGAGTATGCAAACAATACATCTAGCAAAATCTAGTGTATGTGAGTTAAACATAAGGAATAGAATCATAAATTCCCTATAAGGTGATGAATACTTCAAGTCAATAAAGAAAGGCTTGGAGTAAAATCCACGAGGGTAAACGTGTGAAGGATATCGGCTAATAAAGGATGGGTTACTAATATATAAAACCAGGTTGTACATACCCAATTCAACTTAATTAAGGAGACTCATAATGGATGAGTTCCACAAAAAGCCTTATGTAGGTCACTTGGGTTATCAGAAAATGATAACAGTTGTAAGAAAGCTATACTATTAGCTTGGGGTGAAGAGGGGAATTGAAAAATATATTTCCAAATGCCTATAATTCCAACAGGTTAAGGTTGAGCACATCCATCCAACATGATTGTTGCAATCATTACTAATTCCATAATAGAAGTGGGAAGTCATATCTATGGACTTCATCACTGGTTTGCCAAGGAAAACCAAGCAATGTGACACAATTATGGTAGTGGTGGATGAGTTGAGCAAGGAAACTCACTTCATTCTGGTAAAATCCACCTAAAAAGAAATTGACATTGCAAACATTTTCATAAAATAAATTTCTAGGTTACATGGCATGTCCAAGATGATCATATCATATAGAGATGCCAAGTTTACTTCCAATTTTTGGAAGGGCTTGTTTGCAATCTTTGGGACAAAGTTGTCTTTCAGAAATGCTTACCATATTTAGATAGATGGGAGGACAAAAAGAGTTAATAGAGTGTTGGAATATATGTTAAGAATGTATGTTATGCACCAACCCAAGAAATGGGAAGAATTCTTACCCCTGGTAGATTTTTCCTATAATAATGGCTACTAGGAGTCTCTAAAAATGAGTCCTTTTAAGGCCTTATATGGAAGAAAATGCAATATCCCAATTAGTTGGGATAATCTAGAGGATAATATTACACATGGACCAGATATGCTCAAATAAATGGAACATGAAGTGGCCAAGATTAGACATAACTTGAAGGCAGTGCAAGATAGACAGAAGAGTTATGCCGAAAGAAATTGAGCTCATAAGGAGTTCAAAGTGGGAGACCATGTCTACCTCAAGGTTAAGACAATGAGAATTTCTCTAAGGATGGGAAATTGTACTAAATTATCACCTCGCTACTATGGACCATTCAAAGTTCTAGAGAGAGTGGGACTAGTGGCATACATGCTTTTCTTACCACCTATTGTTAAAGTACATAATGCATTCCATGTATCACTACTTAAGAAATATGTCCATGATTCTAATTACATAATTGATTAGACTGTGATACAGGTGGAACCTAGAGGAGAATTCCATCCTAAGCCTTAGTGCATAATAAATAGGAAGGAAACGTTGCTCTGAAACCGAGCCATCGTGTAGGTCAAGGTGTAATAGAAGCACTTTGGAGAATATGAGGTTACATGGGAACTAGAGGATGCCATGAAAGTAACATACCCATTTTTGTTTGTTGTATAAAGATAAAATGTGAATGGTAGAACACTAAGGATTGTGTTCCTTTAAGGGGGAGGGAATTGTAACATACTTGTTCCCCCCATTCTGTAATTATAATTATTTTTTAAAGATTGGAACAAACAAAAAGTATGAATGTATTTTGTTTAATTAATGAAAAAATTCCTAACAAGCTGACAGAAGGATGGAGCACTAGTATTGACCATGATAACACAAGTGCAAAACTGGTGAGGGGGTTGGGGGATTTCCTTTCCTTCCAGAAGTTAACTTTCACCAAAGAGCCATTTTTCCAAATTGCCAAAAGTTAATTTTGAATTTTCTCTCTCTCCTTTTTTCCCAAGATTTAGTTAATGAAGGGGATTGGCATATGAGCAACCAACCACCCATGATAATGGAAGTATGTATAACTAACTAGTATAACTTAAGAATGTCAGCCAGGGTACAACAGGTACCCTCCTCGATCTCCATGATTAACCCAAAGGTGATTGGGGATCGTGAACCTTTGGGGAGGAATGAGAACACACAAGAGCAGAAGGGAGGAGATAGTTGGAAAAGGGGAGAACAATGGGAGAACCCATGAGTAGATAGTCCTGAGAAGAAAAAATAGATAGAGAGTGAGTCACAGGCTTGAAAAATTGCTTGGTGAAAAGCACGGGGTCTTCACTCATTGAACCTATGACATAGCATCTGCATTCGTGGAATATTAAAGAATACCCCTAAATTCACTAGATATTGATAAATACCTCCCAAAATTATTTAGTTGAACCCCCCTCCCAAAACATATGTCTAATAAAAGAAACCCCTATTAAAACTAAATACCCCTTTTTACATCCCCCAATACCTATAAAACCTTTTAGACCCTATATCCCCCCCCCCCCCC
>CBVK0100948923.1:0-11345 GCA_900067695.1 Picea abies | reverse complement strand
TAATATAGAGAATGATATTTGTTAATGAACCAAACGTTGAAATCATGATAGAATACCGACAACGGAATATTAAAATAGTCAAAGAGTTACTCTCGTGCTATCATGTTGAAGAGGAAGCACCAGATGAAGATGATTTGTGCGACATTCATATTATAGATATTGATGGAGAAAGAGAGTTGGAAGGTCCATATCTGGAGTCAAAAGTATTTTTTCCACTAATCAAAGTTAAGAAAGTCAACATTGGGACGAATGGGAATCCTAAAATGGAAAGTATTGGAGACTATTAGGTTGAGAAAACAATAGAAAGAATGACAAAGTTACTGCACAAATATAGTGACATGTTCCCAAAGACATTTACAGAGATTAAATGCATAGCATAGGAGCTAGGTGAGATGAATATACCCCTCAAACACGAGGCTAGATTTTTTAGACAAATACCTTATAGATTGAATCCAGTGTATAAGAAGAAATTGACCTCATGTTGGAAGTTGAAATTATAGAACCAGCAGAGGAATATGAATGTATTAGTCCTATGGTAGTCCAAGAAAGGAAGAAAGGGGGGGTAAGGATTTGTGTAGATATGAGGAAATTCAATGATTCTTGTTTACACGACCCTTTCCCTACCCCTTTTATAGATGAGGTCTTAGAGAATGTNNTTACACGACCCTTTCCCTACCCCTTTTATAGATGAGGTCTTAGAGAATGTGGGAGGTTAGGAAGCATATTCATTCATAGATGGATTCTCCTGTTACCATTAGATTAAAATAGCTCAATATGATAGGTATAAGAGTAATTTTGCTACAAAATGGGGATCCTACCAATATACAATCATGCCCTTTGGACTGAAGAATGCACCAACCATTTTTTCTAGAGAAGTCATAGCTTCTTTCAAGAAATTCATACGTCAATTTCTAGAAGTATATCTGGATGACTGGACTATATATAGTATTTTAAAGGACCATATAGAAATGTTAAGGCTAATGTTGGAAAGATGCAAACAATGTTAGATATCATTAAACATAAAGAAATGCATTTTTGGCACACATTTTGGGATATTGTTGGGACATATAGTGTGTAAACAAAGTTTACTAGTTGACCCTGCTAAGGTTGTAGTCATTGTAAATTTACCACCACCAAAGTCAGTGCGCCAGTTAAGAGAAACATTGAGACATATAGGATATTATAGGAAATTTATAAAGGGGTATGCGCATATTACTGTACCAATGGAAAAAATATTAAATAAGGACAACATATTTCATTGGATGAGGACTATCAGCAAGGATTGGACACTCTAAAGGAAAATATGGTGACAAAACCTATATTAGTATTTCCAAATTGGGAAAAGACATTTCATGTGCATGTAGATGCATCAACCATAACACTTGGACCAATTTTGGTGCAACCAATATTAGGGGACTTAGACCATCCTATAGCCTTTGCAAGAATAAATTTGTCAGAATCAGAGAAGAATTACAACACCACAGAAAGAGAAGGCCTAGCAATGGTATATTCACTTCATAAATTTAGGCACTATTTACTGTGTAAACACTTTAAAATTTTCACAGACCATTCTCCCCTCAAATATCTAATCAACAAGCTTGTGTTGGGGGGGAGGATCTGTAGATGGCTATTATTATTCCAAGAATTTTATTTCGAAGTGATATTCAAACCATGAAGGATGAATGAAGGACATGATCACCTATCAAGGGTAACCAATGGAGAAGAACCTACTAATTTGGAAGACAACTTCCTTGATGCACAATTATTTTCAGTACAAATAGCTGATGAATACTTAGGTAATATTGTTAAATACTTAAGTACAGAGGTTGCGCCACAAGAATTTAGTATTTCACAAAAGAAAAACATGGTAGTAATAGCTATAGACTATCAACTCATTGCAGGTCATTTATACAAGATGGGCACAGATAGTATTTTGAGAAAATGTGTATTAGAACATGAAAGACCCATAATTTTGGTAGAAGCTCATTAAAGTATAGATGGAGGACACTATGCAGTAAAATATATTGGACATAAGGTATTACGCATGGGATTATGGTAGCCAATAGTCCATAAATATGCCAAGGAATATTTCCATAATTGTGATGTCTGTCAGAGGGTTGGAAAACTCAATAGAAGGGATGAGATGCCCCTAAGACCACAAGTGAATCTACAGGTATTTGAAAAATGGGAAATATACTTTGTTGGACCTATTAATACACCAAAACAAAGGTCAGGAGCTAGAGGAATCATTAATATGACTAAGTACTTAACGAGATGGGAAAAAGTAGCACTAGTCAAAAATTGTAGCGCAGAGACAACAACACACTTATTATTTGAGAAAGTGATCACTAGATTTGGATTTCCTAGGATATTGATGACTGACCAAGGCACTCATTTTATTAATAATACCATTAGGGCGATGACTGAGGAGTTTGAAGTATACAACCATAAGAGTACACCATATCATCCTTGGGAAAATGGAACAATAGAAGCTTTTAATAAGATTTTTGAAAATGCATTGACTAAGATCTACAATGTTAACATGGATGATTGGGACTTAAAAATACCATCAGTATTATGGGCATACAGGATCACATGCAACAAGTTGACATGACATACACCATTTAGATTGGTGTATAGACAGGAAGCAGTTGTGCCATTATAATTTTTGGTACCCAGTCTACACATAGAAGCAATTACAAACATGACAGAAAGAGGCACAATATAGGAAAGGATAAATCAACTAATGGAAAGGAAAGAGAACAATATCCTATCAGGATTTCACATGGCATGACAAACATTGGCATGACAAACATATTAAAAAGAAAATTTTTAAGGAGGGACACCTAGTTCTTCTCTATGATTTTTTTTTCCAACACCCTCATAAGTTTAGAATGCATTGGCCAGGTCCATATGAAGTAGATACTATTATAGATGGGGGATCTGTGCAGCTAAAGGACTTAGGAGGAACATAAATGGAAGTCATGATCAATGGTAGTCGATTAAAACTGTACATGACTAGTCTACCTACTAACTCCTAAAATTACATCACAATAAGAAAGTCATGTATATAGTGTATTATAATAGATATTAGGATAGAAAACTCATAAAAAGGAAGAAAAAAGTAGAAAAAGAAGGGAAATACAAAATACTGGGAAACATTGTGTGCAACAGACAATGGAATCAACATAACAAAAAGAAAAGTGACTGCGCACAGTATATGAATGACAGGAAGAAAACACAATGCACCAGGGGAAAAATCACAGTAGAAATATACGACAAACTGAAAAGTTATAGCACACCAGAAAACAGGAATGGTCGAAAAAGAAAAAAACTGTTCATCGGGGTAAAAAGGCTCGAATTGAAAATTATGAAACTTAATGAAGCATGATCAAAAATATTTAACACATTTATGACAATAAAAGAAGCATATCTGAGAATACTCAAGGAAATTATGACACCCCATATATAACTAAAACATGGGATAAATGATACATATTGTGAATTTACATACTCACGGAGTTAAGGAGAATGAAGAAAGGTGATGAATATGTGAGTTCAGAGATCTTAGCAGCCAAAGTTCATCCAGAGAAGGAATAATTACCCACTATGGAACCTACAAAGGCCAACTTACCTGACCAAATAGAATAGAAAACATGTAGTAGACACATGTCATCGCAGAGGTAGAACAAGAATTTACACAAACAGAGGGAATTGTGGATGTTGTCACAATTCCTTTTCCACAGACCAAAATAGTAAGTGCCACACTGGTAGAGGAAGAGGGGCAGGCCCCGACAATGTTTGGGATGGTCATTGACTCACACGACGGTGAATAGGGCCATGACCCATTAGCAACATGCAACCCATAGCAACCTTCCAGGGCCAAATAAACCCACAAAAAAATGGCATTGATAGTGAAAGGACATAATCTGACAGGCCAAGGTCACAACCTATGGTGGGGTCCATGCAGTAGGAGGAAGTGCAACTCGAAGATATCAAGGGGAAGCTAGAGTCAGACTAGGGAGAAAGAGAAAAAGAGGTTGGGACATCTGGTGCACTAGCACAGATGAAGGGGAAACAACCCATCGCACAGTACCCATGCAAGCAACCCGATGCCTTGATCATTTTACCACACATTCCATATGGGGTGTTGGCCACTCCAATTTTACTGGGCTACGTCGAAAGGTTATGGTATGCATAGCATAACATGTCTAACAAAAAAAAATTCCCATAATTTTCACAATAGGTGTATATGGAGAGCCTAGGCACATGGTCGTTAGGAGATCCAATGTTGCAACCAAATTAGTGGGTGGCAGGTTTGGTAAATACAAGGATTCTTAATTTTTAAGAGATTCCTCACTTTGGAAGGGGAAAATATGTGAACAATTGTGTGAAGTAGTTACTAGCGGTCCTCCATGGAGGATTTTTGTGGTTGGATGAACCAGTCTCCATTGATTTCGAATTAATTTCTTTCATTATAGGACTATCATCAAATGACAAGAATCTCTCCAAGTACATGGATGATAAAACCAAAGAAAAGGCACTCGCGAAAGAAATGAAGAAAACCTATGGGCTAGAAAGGGGCTCATGCAACATTATCATAAAATGGATCAATGACACAGCCACCCAGATGGAAACAAAATTGATGGAATACAAACTCCTTTGAAAATGTTGCGAGGAGGTCCCCACAAGATTTTTCGCAGCAACAACATAGTGCGCAAACGACACCATGTTAAACTGGGACCAATACTTATTGAATATGTTCCTAGATGACTGCAAGGATGCATAGTACTTGGGAACCGAGTTCCAATACTATTGGATCATTATAGTGATAAAGCTAATTGGATGGAAAGACACTACCTACTCATATTTCTGTGACCGAGTAGGATGATGTCGCGCAACAAGGTACACATCATTGGGAAGCACTTCTGATTCCAAGAGGATAAGTGGTAATGCCAACAATTTTTTCCGGTATCTCAACGACATACAAGAGAATATGGATAATACCTGGAGAATATCTCCCGAGCTGGTTGTACAGTACCAGGGGATAGCTAACTTTAAGGCTACGTGACACAATATGTGGATCCAGGTGCACAACGATCTAAACAACAAATGGATACAACTTTGATTCTGCATCAACATAGAGGTAGTTGAATGGGAAATAAAATACTAGTAGGATGACTGGAAGATCTCAATCATCACCAAGGACATTCCCAAAGGGAAATGAGTGGAAGTAGGGTCATCTAGGATATCTGCAGGTGGAAGGATCGTGACCAAGAAACCAACATATCAGAAGAATCCTGGTCCAAAGAAAGTTTAACAAAATAAGGGAAATGCCCCAAAGAAGGATGGGTAGATAGGAAAGAAGGAAAATTCCCCAAAGAAGGATGGGAAGATAGGAAAGAAGGAAAATGACCTTGTGTAGGAGGAACAAGCAAGGGGGAACAAAACAACATAGGGAACCTCGTCGACAATTACTCCACAAGATATAAGGCCACCTAAATGACCGATCATACATACAAGTGGGTTGCGCAAGAAGGACAAGGCCCAAAAAAAAACTTGGAATACAGAGTCACCAAGGATGATGTTGATATAGTCACAAAGAGGGTGCAAGGCCATGAAACAAAAGGGTATAGGGAGGCCAAGAACCAAAGAAGAAGGATAAGGAACGAGTTGGCCGACATTAATCAGGTCCTGGAATGGATACAAGAAGTCAAACTATAAGATAGGTGATCATTATCAATCCCCCGAGTGATTGAAGTAGGGGACAAAACCGTGCAGAAAAGGGAAGACACAATCCAAATCGTAGTGCAAGCAAGTCCTAGCTTCCAAATAAAAACATATATGTTGTAGTTCTAGGAGGTCATAGAATAAATTCCACTTAAATACCTGGTGTACGTACAATTGGTGTTGGCTAAAATACTAACAAAGACATTGTACAAGCTACAAGTCATTGTCTCAGAGGAAGAGCAATCACGAGCGAAAGAGGATATGAAACAATTGAAAGCCACCAAATATGGAAAGGATGCACACTATAAATTGTGGTAGAGCAGGTCCAATTGGAGACATGGGAGGAGAATAAGCATGCTAATATATTGGAGCCAAACTTGAAGGAAGTCTTCAAAAAAATTCCATACAACACGTAGGAAGCTGTGAGCAGTGTTGAAGGATAGAATCAAATCATTGTGCAAATGATCGGATATTATAAGAAGGATATCAAGGAACTAAAGGAAAAAATAACACCAACCATTCTTCCTGAAGTTATAGCTGAGAGGGAACAACATGCAACCCTACAAATATAAATGATGGAAAGAGAAGCCAAAAAGGTCACATAACTTTTTGATAGGACTACACAACTATGGACTACATTGGAGGAATATTAGAAGGTCCAACAACTAGACCAACAAGAGGAGAAAATCAACATTGCAACGCAGAATCTGAAGAAGTGACAAATGGCCATGAGGATTACAGAACGATTGAAAAGAAAACAAGAGATGAAGACCTTGCGGATTAAATTGAAGTCTGCATGGAATAACAAGCAGGCAAGGCAAACCTAGTTAGAATCCCTCCAGGAGAAAGCAACACAAATAATTGTTGAACTGGAGGAGGAGAAGAAAGGGATGGCTTGGGATCATACCAATAGTGCAGAGTCTCTGAAGGAACACATCACAACACAAAAGGTAGAGGAGCTCACAAAGAAAGATACACAAGTGAGATCCAAATGGGAATAATTATAAGGAATGTTTCAGAGATTGGAAAAGGCTGTAGATGGAGTGTGCACCACCTAAGTGGCTTGTGACAAGCCACATGTTAGTGTTGGGGGCCTATTAGGTGCAATCTTATTTTGAGAAGGAATTCTATTCTAGGCACATGCCTATTTTTGGAGAAGGATGTGTTTTGGGAAAGACCTAATTGTGGAGCACAAGAAATAGGTGGAGAGAAAGCAACAAGAAGAAAAATGAGGAAAAGAAGCATGCATGAGGAAAAGAAGAATTCATGAGGAAAAGAAACATGCCACGTAGGTGGACAAGCCTAACCATGAAGGGGATAGGGTTCTTGGCAATATTGCAATGACTATAAGCCATAAAGTAGTATAAATAATGACCTAGTAGGTATAGGAGTGGGGGATGTAAGTTAAGGATAGAGAAAGTAGAGTATTATGAATTTACGGGTGGATGATTGTAATAAGTCTTGTAGAAGAGTAAAGTAAGGTAGTATTTTAGGGTTAGGTAATAGGCTGAGGAGATTGGTGTTATCTATTCTACCTCACAGAGGGTTCTTACCCTCAATCTTGATTCTATTACTGAAGATGTAATGCGCGTAGCGCAAGATTTTGCAGCATATTTGATAAAAGAGAAGAGAAAACATATATTTGTGGATGTAGCCTCAGAAGGGGGTGAACCATGGTAAACCTTGTGTTCTGTGTGATTTTTAATGAATGATTAATTTATGTTGATCATTAGCTATAAATGAATGGTTAAACTAGGTATATCAACATGCATGCATAGGTTTAAAGATGAATAAATCATAGAAGTACTTGAATAATTAACAATAATGAGGAATAAGTAAGGAAGAACAAAACCCCATATCCCCACTCATTCCTAGACTTCAAACACTTGAGTATTGCAATCACCCATAAAATTTATCATGTGAGAGACTGCATTGTGCACCCTGTGCGTATCGTTGCCTTCAAGTTTACCAGGAGGGCCGATAGTTTTTTAGGGTTTTGCTGGAAACTTGTTGATATCCGAACTTGGGTCATCCCAAGAAGAAGTAAAAGAATCAACAAACATAAACCTTTTAACTGTATAGATGATCTTATAAAAAACAGGACAGTAAAAGGAATACCACGGGGAATGTTAGTAAGACAGATATCCACTTTATAGTTAAAAAGTAATGCAATGAAAGAATATGATGTTTATGTTGTGTACATATATAAAAGTATTGAAGAAGCAAACAATTTTTTTTAAACTAAGGATCCAATATTGAAAGTGTTTTAAAACATGTTTCCAAAGGAAATTCCAGGATTACCTCCAAGTCGAGACATAGATTTTACCATTGAATTAGTACTTGGATGTGCACTTGTGTCTACGGCCCCTTATCGAATGAGTACTCCCAAATTAATAGAACTTAAGATGCAACTTCAGGAATTGTTAGATAAGCAGTATATCATACCTAGTGTGTCTCCATGGGGAGCACCAATTTTGTTTGTCAAAAATAAATATGAAAATTTCCAATTGTGTATTGATTACAAACAACTTAACATGATGACAATTAAAAAACTATTATTTTCCTCGTATTAATGACTTGTTTTATCAAGTTAGAGGAGCTAATATGTTCTTTAATATAAATTTGTGATTGGGATATCACCAAATTAGAATCAAACAAGAAGACATACATAACTTTCTTTTTGAACTAGATATGAACACTATGAATTTGTAGTGGTACCTTTTGGTTTAAAAAAATCACCTACTAGATTTATGTGTTTGATGAACAGTGTTTTTATAAAGTATCTAGAATATGTTTTATTGTGTTTATAGATGATATACTAATCTATTCAAAAACTAAAGAGGAACATGAAGAACATTTAAGAATAGTCTTGTAGACTCTTAGAGAGCACCGAATTTATGGAAAGTTAAGTAAATGTGAGTTTTATCAAGATAAAGTACAATATTTGGGACATGCAATTTCAAGTGAAGGGAACTCAGTTGACCCAGAAAAGGTCACGACCATCCTAGGTTGGTCAATGCTAAAGGATGTGTCAGATTTCCAATATTTCATGGGCATCATAGGTTATTACCATAGATTTATAGAAGGGTTTTCTAAACTTTCCTGTGTAATATATTCTTTAAAAAATAAAGGAAACATATTTAAATGGACAAAAAAATGCCAAGAGAGATTTGAAAAATTGAAACAATTATTAACAATGACACCTATCTTAAAGATATAGATCCACATAAAGATTATGTGCTTTGTATTGATGCCTCAAAAGAAGGATTAGGAGTGTTGTTATAGGGTGATCATGTGATTTCCTATGAATCAAAGGAACTAAAATCTCATGAAAATGATTATACAACACATGATATGGAATTAACCACTATTTGTGCATGCTTTAAAGATGTGGTGGTACTACTTGGTGGCTAGGATACTTTTGTTGAAAACAAATAATATCCATCTTAAATAATTTTTCAATCAACATAATTTGAATGCAAGACATGAAAGATGTTTAACTTTCCTAAGTAATTATTCTTTTGAGATAAAACATATTAAAGGGAAATAAAATAAAATAATAGATACACTCAACACAAAACTAAATGTAATTTACAACAGTAACTTGCAAAGTTATTTAAAAAATAAAATAAAATCAAGAGCAAAAAACGATGAAATTTATAATAATTTAGAGGGAAAATTACATAATATGAATCACTTGAAGAAGAATCAAAATTCATATGTAATCAAGATGGTTTAAATCAGTGTAAAGACAAAATTTACATTCCAAACAGTGCATATTTGAAAAATTGAATATTGGCTGAAGTACATAAGAAACCTTACTCAGGTCATCCGAGATACAAAAATAGTATAACAAATTTCAAAAAAGAATATTCCTGGCTCAGAATGAAAACTGAAGTGGTTTAATATCTTGCTAGGTGTTTTGAGTGATATCAAGTTAAATTTGAACACCGTCACCCAGCTGGATTATTACAGCCAATACCATTTCCTAAGTGGAAATGGGAACTAAACAACATGGATATTATTACAGGACTACCTAAAACTAAGAAACATAATGATTGTATTATGGTAGTAGTGGAAAAACTTACTAAAGTTGTACACTTCATTCTAGTGAAATAAACTCATAAGGCTATAAACATTGCTGAAATTTTCATGAAATAAATCTTTAGGATGCATGGTATACCAAAGCCTATAATTTCAAATAGGGACCAAATAGGGACAGATAATTCACTTTGAATTTATGGAAGTATTTATTAAGTGGTTTGGATACTTATATGAACTTTAGTATTGCATACAATCCTGAAACTGATGGCCATATTAAAAGGAATAACTGAATTTTAGAGGATATGTTGCAGATGTATGTAATGGATTGTCCTACAAAGTGGGAAGAATACCTTCACTTGGTTGAGTTTTCAAACAATCATAGTTGATTTTGAATTTTAGAGGATAGCTTGCTTGACATAATTATTTCAGGCTCGAATATGTTAAAAGAAATGGAAACACTTGTACAAAAAGAAAAAAAGAACTTGAAAATTGCAAAGGATAGACATATGATATTTGTAGATTTGAAAAGAAATCATGTATAATTTAGCATTGGAAGTCATGTTTATCTTAAAGTTAGACCAAAGATCAATGCACAAAAATTGGGAGAAAGTACTAACTTGGCACCCAGATATTGCAGGCCATTTCAAGTGCTCTCTAGAGTAGGGTCAGTGGCCTACCATCTTGCGCTTCCATCCAGTTTAATATTTCACAATGTATTTTATGTTTCATTATTAAAGAAGTATGTACATGATATAAGTTATATTGTAAATTAGAATGTGATTTAGGTGGAACCTGAAGGTAAGCTTCAGGTGGAACTGCTACATATTCTCGACACGAGATTATGTTGTGGAGTCGATCCATCACTCTATTTAAGTGAAATGGAGGAACTTTAGTCCTGAGGAGGCTACCTCAGAGATGGAGGAATTCATGAGAAAGACATACCCATCTATTTTCCAAAGTTTATATGCTCAGATTGGAACACTCAAGACGATGTTCAATTCCAAGGGAAGAGGATGTAATATCCCCCAGTTTACAAAAAATTAAACATTTTATTTTTTTTATAGTTTACGTTGTGGAAGTATTGGAAAAGACTTATGTGAAATTATATCATCATAAACATTGATGATGAATATTTTTTGTAAATTTTATTTTTAATTTATTTTACTAAGAAACAAAATGATTAGAAAATCCACTTACAAAGAATAAATTATTATTACACGGGTGAGTGAAAAAGATAAAAACCACGAGAGTGAATTATTTTCCATGGTACAAGTGGTTCCCTACTCCCAAAGGTGTGGGATGTGAGGGAACAAAACTAGAACAAAGTTAAGCAAAGAAAACTCCCTAGGGTTAGGGATGAAACCAACTTGAAAAGACCTAGGAAAACTATCATATACAAGTATGTTATGAGGCAAGATGTTGTGGATTACTCGTGGAATGAGTTTCAGAGTTTTGAAAAGAACTAAAATATAATAAATTCGGAGAATGTTATTGAGATGAACAAAGTTCATCATGCACAAATAATCCAAAATATTTGGAATATAGTAATCAAATCCATATGGACAAATATA
>CBVK0100948907.1:0-41821 GCA_900067695.1 Picea abies | reverse complement strand
ACAAAATCATTATAAAAATATGTTGCAACGACAACAACCCTGAAAGCACATGATGCCCCAACAAAAGAGGGATGGGTCTTATGATCATGGGGATCCACGAGAACGAAAGATAGAGATGCCGAAGAGCCAGATACAATCTCGATGAGAATATAGCTCAACCATTTGAGGGAGTAGAGCCATAAAAAAATAGCAACCATGGTATTCTCTTGGTCATTTATATGCATCAGAGCCTGAATTCCTTTTACCTACAAATCTATTGGGATTTCATTACTTTTCCTAGGCACAAACATCACCATTATGTGAGGGTATGATCTGAGATTCCAACTCGTGCAATATATCATACCCGCAATCCACCAATTCCTCTCCATTAACAACCATGATGCTCCATCCCAAATAAAGTATAGACCTACCAACTTGCATATCGTGAGATCCATCCACCTATTGCATTGGGTTAAGAGCCATCACCTTCACAAAGGACACATTGCGATCCTCTCTATTAACAACCATGATGCTCCATCCCAAATGAAGTATACACCCACCAACTTCCATATCGTGAGAGTGATCCACCTATTACATTGGGTTAAGAGTTGTCACATCCACACAAGACACGCTGCAATCAAGACAAGTTAACACCCCATTCAGATCTTTTTTCACCCAGGAAAAAAATAATTATATTCCATTAGAATAAAAAAATAACATTACAACCATGGTTTCTAGAGAGACAACAAAGTCTTCTTTCGAAAGAAAAAAATCACCATTTTTCATATAAAACAAAGAATAATATCATGCATGGAAAGAACCTCAGAAACAAAGTTCACCCCTAGTCACGCTCTTCCGATCTCACGTTGTCACATCCACACAAGACACGCTGCAATCAAGACAAGTTAACACCCCATTCAGATCTTTTTTCACCCAGGAAAAAAATAATTATATTCCATTAGAATAAAAAAATAACATTACAACCATGGTTTCTAGAGAGACAACAAAGTCTTCTTTCGAAAGAAAAAAATCATAATTTTTCATATAAAACAAAGAATAATATCATGCATGGAAAGAACCTCAGAAACAAAGTTCACCCCTAGTCACCAATCAAAAAACTAAGAACAACACTATTCAGAGAAAAAAAAATAGAAGAGAGGAATGACAAATTCATTCTGAAGCACTCCAAAAGCATGATCTCGATCAAATATATTTCCTACTTCCAAAGAAGAAGCTTGAGAAGCCAATCTATCTGCTCCCATATTAAATTCCCTGTAAATCTGGGGAAATTCCAACCTGGAGAATTCTTCTTTCAAAGAACAAATTCTTCGCAGCCAGAAGACCAAAGATATCGCCTCAAAATAAGAAAAATTCAACGCCCAATCTATCATTAGTTTTGAATCATGAACTACTTGAAGTTGATCTATCATATGAACTCAGGAAAAAAATAACAACACCCAAAGACCTAAAAACTCAGCCTTTGAGTTTGTACCGCTTCCAACATTTAATATGAGAAGGAAAACCACACCATCTAGAAGTTTAAGAACTGCACCACATACACATACTGCTCCATCTAGATAAGAAGAGCCATAAAAAAAACCAATGGCTAAGTCATAAAAAAACATTGGATAAAGGGAATTCAAAACATTGGATAAAGGGAATTCATTGAACTGACTAAGATCTTTAAAGGCAACCACCGAAGTGGGTGAGAAATTATTCTCATTTTTTTTTTTCCATTTCTTGATTTCCAAATCTCCTAAGAAACTTAGCATGGAAACCCTAAGAAATTTCTATAGTTCCTATGCCAAATTTGAAAGCATAACCCAATTGAACATTCATTCCAAAGAAATTTTTTTTATGTAATAATACCTAGCAAATTTGAAACTTCTTGAACAAACCTACATTGAAACATAAAATATCAATATTTTCATCTGTAGAACCACACTGAGCACAATAACCCAAACCAGAAAAAATCCTCTGCTACCAAAATTATCCCAAGCTAAAATCAACTTATTTAACATAATCTAAATAAAAAACTTAATTTTGAGTGGAAGCTTCCACTTCCAAATCAAAGAAGTCCACCAATCAATTTAAAATCAACTTATTTAACATAATCTAAATAAAAAACTTAAGTTTGAGTGGAAGCTCCCACTTCCAAATCAAAGAAGTCCACCAATCAATTTTCCCTTGCCACTCAAAAGACACTCAAAGACATCAATGATTCATAGGAAGAACCCACTGTGATTTGTCCAATTTAGCATAACTAACACATGCCATTATCGAATTTATTTCTTGTATATTTAAACCAATTTGAAGTAAAAGAAACCCGAGAAAGTCCCAATTTACACGTTCATAGGCTTTATGAAAATCCAATTTAAGGAGCAAGGACTTACTCCTCTTTGATTTAATACTATGGACCAATTTAAGGAGCAAGGAGTTACTCCTCTTTGATTTAATAGTTTGTTCTTCAATTGAAAGAATATGAATCCTTTTATTTTCTAGATATTTCGCATATTGAAGGTCAGAATCTAAAAAGAAAAGGTACTGACATAAGAGTAGGCACTGACATAGGAGTCTTTAGAAGACTTGATATACATTTTATAAAATATATTAATTAAAATTCAAAATTGTTTAAAATATAAACTGATTATTATCATAATATATTATAAACTGATTATTCAAAATTATTTATTTAAACTATAAACTAATTTTAATTATAATATAATATAATAAATATAAATTGATTAGTTAAATTTATTTGAATTTAAACTGAATAACACTCCGTTAATTAATAGCTTGTATTAATTCGAAGGCTTCTTTAGAAGGCTTGATATACATTTTATAAAATATATTAATTAAAATTCAAAATTGTTTAAAATATAAACTGATTATTATCATAATATATTATAAACTGACTATTCAAAATTATTTATTTAAACTATAAACTATTTTTTATCATAATCAAAATATAATAAATATAAATTGATTAGTTAAATTTATTTGAATTTAAACTGAATAACACTCAGTTAATTAATAGCTTGTATTAATTTGAAGGATTAACTATTTCAAGCCTCATCGATTTCAATATTCCCCGCCCTGTCGGGTAAAATAATGTTAAATATGGTGTTTGTACCTGGCGTTGTAAATATGTGTATTGCAGGTTTGGGGTGGCGCTGTAAATATGTGTATTGCAGGTTTGAGGTCAATTAATAGATTGTATGATCCACTTAATCTTGAGATTAACAAAATTGGTAGGTTCTCAAGAAAACAAATAATGGACTGCATGATCCACTTAATCTTAGATTAATAAACTGCATGATCCATGTAAAATGTATGCATGTTGTGTTAAGACAATTTTACTCTTTGTTGCGTAATTTAGTTATATTGCATTTGCTCATTCATTCGGTCCTTTATTACATACCAGAGACAGCCGGCCGGCTATGGTGTAGAGCCTATATATACTTATAAGCTCCTACAAAACTTCGTACATACAAACTGAACTGCCAAAACCCCGTACATACATACTGGAGTGCCAGCAGCTTCTTTATTTACATACATAGACATGGTACTTGGTCACTCAAAAGCTAGTGTCTGTTATGGAATAGCCTGTGCACAAACCAATCAAAACAAAACAAAAAAATCATTGGCTATAGCATGAAAGAACTTCTAGAAATAATTAGATATATACAATAGATAATGAATAACATAAATGAATGAAAGAATGAAGAAATGTAATTACATCTAGACAAATTAATTACTATACGTGAATAATTGGTAACGTTCATGGAGTGACATACGAGAGTGGCGTTGAAGATCGCAGCGGCGGGGGAACTGGCGGACGTTGCAGGTATTCGGAAGCTCTTCGGCTCTCCGCACCATCTCCTCTTCTTCCATTCCGCGCCCTTGGCCGCGGCGCTGGCGGCGGCGTTGATTAAGTGGTGCACCGTCTTGAGAATCTGAATCCATGAAGCCGTCCTCAAGCGTTTGCTGTATGGCTTGGCATCGGCATTGTGGAGACATTCTTTGCAATTCCTCGCAGCATCTTTCCGATGGCTGATGTCTCCGGCGTTCCAAGTACTCCCGGCAAGAAGACAATCTCTGCTGCTCACACGACCGTCGTTGTTGCTGCACCTCCTCTCCATACAAGCCGTCTTCATATGCATCAACACTGGGGGTGCCCCAGTGAAGGAGAAGGAGAAGGGCCACGCCTAAACTCAACCATTTAAGCGTGAAGACACCCATTGCTCTTTTTTCTTTACTTTCTTCGTTACCTTGATGGATGGAATACAACTAAGAATGTATGAAGAGTTGGTGGGTATTAACTTTGTATTTATGGACGCTGAGGGGAGGGGGGCGACCAGCACAACACGAAGAACGTTGAGGGAGGAGAGCGGAGCGGAGCGGAGGGGAGGGGAGGAGGGCGACCAGCACAACACGAAGAGGAGGAAGAGACGAACAGATGCGGCGCATGCAACTTCTCACTCTCCACGTCCCAACACAACGCAACCCAAAGAAGGAAATTCTAGCTGCCTCCGTTTCCAATGGCCGCGTCTTTCAACGACATGAGAAGAATCTTGCAGGCGGGCAGGCCGCAGTTCAAGACAACGTCCCAACGACGCCACTTACGTAAGAGTATCTCATTTTACACAAATTAACGGAGTCACGAGAAACTGGCTTGCCCCTAGGAGAAAAAAATTAGACATGTACGACTTTTTAAAATTGAACATTTATACATCCCAAGATTGTGAACCATAAATATTTGTAAGGAGTCAGTTATGGGTACTCGACATTAGATGTCAAAGTTTCTGGACTATGAAGTCCCTATATGGACTTAATTATTGCGTCTTAGACTATGAGTTTCTATATCTCAAGCATTCCTTTCCTTAATGGGATCATAAGGTTCATCTTAGATAGTAGATAGTATACATCTTAGATAGTAAGTATAAAGCATACACCTATAGTATACATTTAGTACAACCACTTTTCAACCACCGTATCAGGGTGGTCGATATATGTAAATAGGTTATATTAATTATTTATAAAATAAATAAGTAAGATTAGGGTTGGGTTAGGATTAAGGTTTTATTTAAAAATTTTATATGTCCTATTTTTTTATTTTTTCTTATAGAAAATGGAAATATAAAGAAAGATGGAAAGTTGGAAATATAAAAAAAGATGGTGTTGCGTCTCTTTAGTCACCTTAGTGAGAAAAATAGAGGTGCTTGCAAGCTCAGTTGGGTGCTTGCAAGCTTAGTTGGGTTTGTTGAGCAGATAGCTGCAAGGAAAAGGGTTAGAAAAAAAAATATAAAACAACAACTAAGAATTAAACTAAGAAATAAAACAACAACTAAATTTATAAACATAAGGACATAAGAACAAAAGAAACAATGAGACTCATGTCACCAATGATAAGGCTGATATTAGTGAAAGAAAACACCGAGAAGCAAGGGGACTATGAGTCCATTTTTCCTCCAAGGGAGGGCTCTTGGACCCCCACAAGTAAGCTCTTCTTACAACTTTAAAAAGAAAAATGAAAATGATGAAATAATTCTTTGCTAATCCACTCAAGGGGTGAGATGGATTGCCCAAAGCATGATGCAAGTATACTCTTGGCAAGGATAGAAGAGTCCTCAAGAGAATAGTGGCAGCATAACTTTGCTATGAAATTCCTTGAAAAATGAAGTGTATCCATGGCCTTTTTATAACATTCCTTTGAACTATTGTTCAACTAGTTTGTAGTGTGAAAAGAGGCTAATTAGGGAATTTCTAGGTCTTTGACCAGCCATCTAGTCGAATCCAGTCAAGATTTGAGTGTCAAATCAACTTGGAAGCTGAACCAGAAGTGGGTGGGAGGCCGACCACTCTCATAAATGCACCGTTTCTCAGGTGCACAGCTTTTTGTGACAACGGTCGCGCACCGTGCACATGTATGTGAATCTTGTGTTTCTGTATCGCGCATGTGCTCGTGCGCCCAGTGTCTTCATAGCACCCTTCAATTTTTCACTATTTTGTATAGTTTTTGACCCTTTATGAATGCTTTTGTCTTAATTCAGGTCCATGGATGACTTCATAACTGTTTGACGATGTTGAATTCTTTTAACCATTTGCGGACGAAATTTCAGTGATAACAAATGCCTCCTGATGGATGAGGTTAGGAGCATACGTATAGCCGAAATCCATCAATGTTTCTTCTATTGAGAGTGTTGTGTTGTAAGAGAGAGTAATAGTGGGATCGTCCAGAGCGATCCATTGGAGGAAAAAAGAAACCAGTAGAACCCAACCTTCCATGAGGTGTGTAAAAAATAAATTGTGTACAAACGAGGCAGGCATGCCCCATGCTCATGTCATGTAACTTAAAAAAGAGGAATGAAGTGTTGGTGTAGACAACTGCAGCGCCCTCTAGGGCAGTCGTGATAAAGGAAGTAGACAATTATGTGGATGAACATACTCTGAATAATAGGTAGTGACAGCTATAAGAAGTATCACGGATTCTGTAGGCACTGATAGCCCAGCCAAGTTCAGAGGTCCTCGGCAAGTAAGAGAACTAACTACAATAGTCGCAAAGTAAGACTCACCGTAACATGAGACAGTGTTGACGTCGAATGTTATGGGGGTCAACGACAACAGGGAGAAATTGTGTTTCTCCTTGTGACGTCCGAGATCGCTCATTGGATGGGTAATGAGAATCAAGATATTGTCGCCCTTCTAAAAAACTGTGCTGATGTCGAAAAAAAGGGGGATGCGACTCCCATAAGAAAATGGCTTCGTGAAATCTACTAGGTGAGGTTAGGAAGTGGAGGAGGTACATGGACGAAGTCAAGATGTAGGAAGACTCAAGACTGCCCTTGGTTGGAGTATATTTTGAGATAAAATTGGTCGCAACCATTCAACGAGATCGAGTGTCAGGGGGACAACAAGACAGGGGATAAATTGTGCCAGAAGCGGGACAAGGTGAACAAACTCAGAGGGAAAATATAACTGGCTTCTGGGGTACTCTAAAGATATGGACGATGTCGTTAAGGGTGGATGATAAGAAGTGCCCCAACCAAGGGTGACATGGATTGCGTTTGGCCAAAAAAGAGAAGAAGGTCGCCAAAGGTGAAGACAAAAAGGTAATGTAACTGTTGGAAACAAAAGACGCGTGTACAATAAATAAAGAATAATTGAGGATAAGTGTACAAATATAGAAATGGGTGCCCCAATGTGAGATGGTTTGCCCGGGTAGGGAACAATTTTCTCGAAGAACTGGTGGAGGGTGGGGGCCCCATGGGTTGGCTTTTGTATGAGGTAGGTGAAATGAAGGAAATTTACAGATGGGAAAACAAATTGTGGATGAAATGGAGGGTTCGTGATACTGCGGAAGTGCATTCCAAAAATAGAACCGTGAAGAGATAATCTGGGAGTTTGTTGGGAAATCTAGCAAAATGAGGAGAAGGAGTATGTGGCTGATGCGCGACATGATGTAAGACTATCGGGACTCCCATCCCTAAAGGGTTTTGAAAAACAACATGAGTGTCAAAAAGCACAAAAGGGTGCTATGAATGGGACAACTCATGTGGGTAAGAGTGCTACCGGGTGACAGTACCGAAGGTGCAAATGGAGGTGTTGGTACTACAGAGTCGGAAATGGGGATTCTAGAGGAAAATGTCAGAGGGTGTGACTGGAAATGCAAGTGAGATTTAGAGGGAATGACTACATGCCAATGATAAGTATATACCTGAAGGGGTTGTGTTGATGTATGATGAACAAGTACCTGCACACATGAAAACCAAATACTCGATGTGAACAATATCTGAAGAGAATCGAATATATGAGCATGTATTTGATAATTTTGAATATGCGCATGCGTACCTGATCAGGGTGTGAAAAAAATGGTGTCCCGGGGGCTCAATATGAAAAGATGCCCAGGGACTAACGTAATGTAGATGACGGGATGTTGATCTTGTGGCTGAAGACGGATCAAGAAATGGACACCCAAAGCTCTCGGAATGGTGAGTGGAAGTTTGGCAAAAAGGCCTATATATAGTTGTAGGGCCCACATTGCCACCTCATTTGTACTTGCTACTATAGTGACTGGATGAGAAGAATTCAGAGGAGATTTGGAGATTTTGGGAGGATGAGACATCTGATCGAGGACCAATGAGCTTTAGGTTAGTGGTCTGATCATCTTGCATAGAATTAGGGTTTCATTTTTTGGGCAGCGGCTGTACGGAGAGTCATACAGAGGGTTTGATGAGTGTGTGCCCCACGTGTGTGGGCGATCGAGAAGTAGGCACGCACACATGCATGCCTTCCCACCAGATAGACACGCATGGGAGCGTTGGTAAGGGGGTAGAGGGCACACAAATGTGCATGCCTGTAGAGCGAACAGGCGCACCTGAGAGCGTGCCTGTGTAGTGAACAGGCACGCCTGAGAGCACCCCTGTGTAGTCCTATAGTGAAACAACCATGCCTTGGAGGCAAGGTTGACGGGTGTAAAACTTATCTGTTTGATGTTGTTGATGGTCCATGGGGATGATTTAGGACTGTTTTATGTGGTTGCAGGTGAGCATTGTGCATGATGCCAGTTGGTTGGCGAGTGGGATTGGTCCCAGCTGCGAGACGCTGTGGCTATTGAGAAGCCAGGTGTACATGTGACGTTGGAAGCCTGTGGGTTGATGAAGTTTTTTGAGTGCTTGTTGATACAGGCGCAAGAGTATCTCCTGCAGTTTCTTATCCGGATGTGGAGTCTGGACCTGCATCACTTTATAGTGTGGGGAGAGAATATTGTCTTCATTGCGGTGGAGGATGTATACTTTTTGACTGGGCTCCCATTTTGGGGAACACCCCTACCAATGGAGCTGGTATTACTGAGGGATCTGGCACTAGAGACAGTTGGTCAGAGATATTGTTCGGGGCCGAAATTTATGTTCGACACTGTCATGAGAATTGGGGCGATGGATGCCCTGGCACATCGTTGCATAGTAGTGATGATTATCAGAGTTTATGGGTCACTGGCGATGCATTGGATCAGTGGTGGCCAACGAGCACTTTGCCTAGGGGCTTACGCTGCATGCCAAGATGGTAGGGCAGCTGGATCACTGTTGGTCCACGGATACTGGAGATTTTTCCTTCGGGTCCATCCTGATGGCCTTGTTTTTGGAGAGGGTGCCTATGTTGCGCCCAAGGATTTTATTGGGTATGCCTAGGGTGTGAGAGCCATGACTAAAGTGGTGGTCAACTGTTTTTCTTCTCCATGGTGGTGGTGAGGTAGGCCACTTCTTTACTGCTGAGGTGACACAGGTGTGGCAACAGATCATGTAGGTTATATTGCAGTACCCTTATGCCGGGGTTGACTTCTGGGAGGATCTCGACATGGTGTTACCTCCAGGGGTGGTGTTTGACCATCGAGGTATGTTGATGATGTTGATATATATGTTTTTTGTTTGAGATAGAATGACATGTGTATATGATATAGATGTCGATACTATATGTTGCTTGTTTGTATATGCAGATGTGGCACCTCGCGGGAGCGAGGTGGAGTTGCAGAGAGCGCCAGCTCGTTAGGAGCCGGAGAGACCGACGTGGGGAGAGAGACGTCGGCATGAGGACGTCGCGGCATGACCAACTGAACCAAAGAGGGAAGCGAGGAGATGTTGGTTTGATGACCCTAGTGCTGGGCCATCACATGCTCCTCTGACAGCTGCCAGAGTAGATTTTGAGGACATATGTCGTCGCTTGGAGGCGGTGTTACAAGATGTGCCTAAGGCCATGTGGTCTCGCATCCAGGATGAGGGTATCCTGGAGCAATGTGTGGGGATTCCACCACCATGGCGGGCCATAGTACGACGAGCAGTAGTAGTTGGTGCTATGATGACCAGGAGATTCCCTCCAGGGTAGGAGGGACCAGTAGGGGGTGGGCAACCACCGCCTGAGGGAGGGGCAGGCAGTGGTTCTCTAGAGGCACCTTGAGTGGTGCTCTATGTATTGATGTATTTTTTCTATATAGGTTGGTGAGCCCATTTTGTACCAAGGTGCTTCACTGACCTGCGTACTTGTATTTTTGTATGTAAACATTTGGATGGCACTGTGGACCTTTTGATATATACATGAGTATACATTTTGAGATCTATGTGATGTTTACATGTGTTTTGTTAATGTATTGATGATGTCTAATCTCTATATGCTATGACAGGTTGTTGATATGTTTATGTATGTGTAGAGGTAGCTTGATGTGATATATGTCAGTCTAACACAATATTAGCTAGGTTATCTGTAATTTGATTCAATTGTCTTGGAATATGTGTAAATGTAATGAAATAAAAATGTCGAGATAACAGTCTAACCTGTAGGTATTTGTGAAAGAGGCAAGGATCGCTTACGCGGTACACATTGTTGAGCTGGAGGACGACTAGTTGAGATTCGAGAAAGATGCTAACATGACAAATACTATGATGTTGGCCATTAGCTAGGAGGCCAATGACGATAGTGTATTTGGCTTGTTTGTTTCTCACTGAACCCAAACATATGTTGCTCGAATGGAGCCTTTCATGTGAGGGGGTGTAGAGAGCCCAAGCGGTCGAAGCGAGATTTTGTGTCCAATGGCTGGCGCCGTCGGCGTAACCGATGTGATAGGCCAGTGGAAGGAGCATCTGTCAATAACACAAATGAGAGTTTACAAAGGAGGGATGGAAAAAAGATTAAAGACACTATAAAAGGAATAACCTAAAGTAGAATGACTACATTTTAAGCATAAAATTTATTTAAATACAACCCATTCATGGGTTCTTTGAGAGAGAGGCCTTCGAGAGAGGCCAGGATGTATGCACCTTTGGTGAGACAATGTTGGATAATGTATGGGCCATGCCATAGTGACTCAAACTTGCCATGGCCAAAGGTATCATGAGCAATATCATAGGCGAGGATGAGGTCGCCTTTGCGAAATGAGCAAAGGTTGACATGTCGATCAAAGGTAGCCTTTGATCATATTTTAGCTGCCTCATTGTTCTGTAATGAAGATCGACGATCCTCATCTAGAGACTCTAAGTTCAGCAAGCGCTTCTCCATTCGGTTAGTGTCGGGTAAAAGCTCAATTGCAATGTGCAGGGTGGGAATTTCACACTCGATGGGAAGAGTGGCCTCAACCCCATGGACTAGATGAAATGGTGTGAAACCAGTAGCTGTTTTCACAGCCGTACGGTAAGCCCATAGCGTGGAAAATAACATGTGATGCCAATTGGTATTATGTTTATTAACTGTGCACTGTAACATGGTCTTCAGGACCTTGTTAACTGCTTTGACCTATCCGTTAGACTAAGGGTAATATGGTGAGGCAAACTCGTGAGAGAATCTTAACCGAGATGAGAGTTCGACGAAAATCTCATTCTTGAAGTGTTTCCCGTGATCGAAAAAGAGTTGGAGTGGTACTCCAAAGCAAGATATGATGTGGTTAAATAAAAAACGCATTGCGGTGTTAGAGGTGTTGTTGAAGGTGGGCATAGATTCTACCCATTTGGTGAAGAAATCGACTGCGACAACAATGTATTTGTGACCATTGCTAGAGGGGGGATTACAAGTCATGAATTCAATGCCCCATTTACAAAAAGGGTCAGCACTGATGAATGGATGAAGAAGAGAAGGGGGTGCTCAGGATTTGTTGGCATAAATCTGACATTGCTCACATCTTTTCACGGCGTGAATGCAATCGTGAAACAAGGTAGGCCAAAAGTAACCTGCTCGGATAATCTTCTGAGCAGTGGATATTCCCGAAATATGGCCCCCACATGCGCCGCTATGGAAGTCATTCAAGACTCTATTGGTCTCATTAATGGTCAGGCATCGACGAAGAATGGTGTTGAATCCCCACCAGTATAGAATGTCTCCGATGAGGAGGTAGTGGGGGGCCTGATGGGGAATACGATGACAATCATCTCGTGAAAGGTTGTTACCGAACTTTTGATTTCGTAGGTAGATGAGGAGGTCGTCATACCAAGGATCATCCGAAGTGATGTAAAAGAGGTGTTCATCGAGAAAGTTGGTATTGATGGGGGTACTGGTGGTGTCAGAGGGGATGTCCATGACAAGTTCGGTGAGAATGAAGGCCTTCTTCCTCTTGAGTGTTGAGAATTCCAAATCGTACTCCTGAAGGATAACGATCCATCGAGCAAATTTGTCGTTAATTTTCCAACGACTAAGCAAGTATTGCATAGGTTTGGAACCTGCGACAACCTTAGTTGTGCGAAGAAGAATGTAATAACGCAGTTTTTAGACTACGAGGACGACTGCAAGAGCTAGTTTCTCTTCGTGTTTATACTTCAGGGGTGGCCCTGAGAGGTTTTTACTAACGTAATAAATGACATGCTCACAATTTTCATCACTTAGTTGCACGAGAACTTCTACTACTGAAACAACTGATGCTGATATGTAGAGGATGTAGTCGCGATTGTAGTCAGGTGCATTGATTAAAGGGGTGTTGGAAAGAACCATTTTAAGATCGTCAAATGACTGTTCGGCATGTTCATCCCAGTGAAATGGGATGTCGTGACATAGTAAGCGAAGGAAACCATGTGCACGAATGGCATAGTCTGGTACAAATCATCGTAGAAAGTTAACTTTGCCTTGTAGGCTATGAAGTTGATGTAAATTCCAGGTAGTTGGAATTTTGGTGATAGCTTGGACTTTGAGGTGGTCCACAGTAATATTGCTTTGGGAAATGATGAAGCCAAGGAGGTGCCCCACGGTGACGCAGAACACGCACTTGAGGGGATTCAAGCGAATGTTGTACTGATGACACCGTTGGAAGATGATTTGCAAATCATCAAGATGTTGGGTGCGTTTCTTGGATCGAACTCTAAGGTCGTCCAAGTATGCAAGGATGATATGAGCCAGATCATGAAAGATGTATGTCATAGCCCATTGAAAAGTTGTGCCAGCATTCTTTAAGCCAAAAGGCATGACACGATATGCAAAATTACCCCAAGGGGTAGTGAATGTGGTTTTATACTGATCGACTGGGTGAATTTGAATTTGATTATAACCAGAGAAACTGTCCATGAAGGATAGAGCCTCGTGGCCTGCACAGTCATCGATAATTTGATCGATGAAAGGCATTGGAAAGTTTTCTTTGGGACATGCGTGATTGAGATCGCGAAAGTCCATGCAGATGTGGATAGTGCCCTATTTTTTGTTAACGGGTACAGGGTTGGAAACCCATGATGTATAGGCGATGGGGTAAATGAACCCGATAGTGTGTAATTTGTCAATTTTGGATTTGATGGCCGTTTCTTTGGACAGGTGTAGCGGTCATTGTTTTTGACGAACTGGTGTAATGTCGGGCCAGGTGTCGATGCGATGTTCGATGATAGAGGGATCGAGGCCAGACATTTCCATGTATGACCAGGCAAAAATATCACGATATTCCTAGAAGAGGGATTTATAGGCGGTGATTTCCTGAGGAGTGCAAGCAGCTCCCTTGGTGTTTTCCTCGACCATGCCATTTTTTATGGAAATTTTGATCTTAATGGTCGGGGAAATGTTGGCCATGTTTCCTTCTTCAAAAGCATCAGGGCCAGGAATGGGGTTATTGAACCATTTGATAGGCCCTAAGGGGATAAAATATTTGGTTTCGACCGCGTAGATGGGGTGTTTGTTAGGAGGTTTGGAGGCTTCCTGTGGGAAGAAGAGTGTGCGGTGGTGTAGCGCATCCCATGGGTAGTGAAGGTTGTTTAACTCTTCAAGTATTTCCTCGTCACAGTGGAAGTGACGAGAATACAAGGGGTCATGAAGAGTGATATTGGTGACTGTTGTCGTGTGGCTGCCTCCTGGTGATGAAAAAGTAGGGGGAACAATGCAAGGAGATGGTGATGATTCAATTGAAATAAACCAAATGTTGAAGTATTGAGGAGTACCCGTGGTAGTTGGGTGTAAAATATCCGTAGGGGAATGAGAGGGAGAGCTGGGGGGATTGAGGGGTGAATCCTCAGATAAGTCATCTAAGAACCATGGAGGCATTGGAAGGGCCTTGGGTTTGGGAGAAATGACATGAAGAACCTCTAGTGACGAGGCAAGGTCAATTATTAACTATGTGGGTCATTGAAGCAGGGTCAATTGGCGTTTCTTGTATTCAATGATCATAGGACAATGGTATGTAAAATGATCTAATGATTCACATAGAGAGCAAGGGCATCTCATATGTTCATTGATTGAAGTGGTGACATAACAGATGTCAGTGATATTTGTTAAGGAGGACGTAGCGAGATTGGGGTTGATCTGGAAGCCTCGGTGTACTACTGCTAATGTCTGCCGAAAGCGGGGCAATGCTAGGAAATGGTGGGTATAATGGCCATATTCTGAACATATAGCGCAAGTGAATTTGGTTCGCAACCCTTTACTACTGGAATGGGGGGTGGTAGTGGCAGTACTGGCTTTAGTGGTGAGTGTTGGGGGAGTTTGATTGAGTGGAATCAAATTCTGTAACTCTGGTAGAGATGGGCAGTTGTTGGTTTGGTGTCCATCTTTCTCACATAGTGCACAAGGAGGTTGGAAGCGCGAAGGAAGTGGAGCTATGGGATACTTCTTCTTTCTCCTTCCCCTAGCTGTGGCAGGGGGGTTAGTGAGTGGGGGTGTGGAGGGTATGGTGGGAGTAAGTATGGGAATCGTCATTGGGATTCCTTCCATTTGGGGGGGAAGGGATGGTTGAGGGACCATATCTGGTGGATGTAAATACCAAACTGGAATTGCTAACACCATATTAGGTAGGGTAAGTGTTGCTGCTACCTGGAAAGCTTCAATGCCTGGGGGAGGGTAAAAGAAGGGGATTTGAGTGATGGCTTGGGGAACTGTCTCCCAAATTGGGATATGTCCTTGGGGAGAGGTGGATTCGTGGACTGGTGGGGTCAACGAGTTTGCAGGAGGCTTGTGAGGGGGAAGTTCTGTGACTAGAGGGACGTCATATATGATAGAAGCCTCCTTAGGAGGAAGGGTATCCTCTATGTGAGTTTCGTTAGATGATACGAAGCATACTTGATTGGAAGGATGAAGGAGAAGTGGTGCTCCATGATAAGTTCCTAAAAATGATGGATCCTTGAAAATTACAGGACCCATCTCAATGAGTGGGTATGCATCATGACTCGTATGGATAAGGGGAAGAATGTTATCGATGTTGGCAGATGGGTTAGGCTCGTAATGTGAGACTTGGTCAATGGTAACGATCTTCCCATTGTTGGGGAACATCATTGTCTAAAAGACAGAAGAGGCAACTGCCTTCATAGAATACATGTAGCTATGACTGAATAGGATATTATAATCGAGTGGGGTGTCGATAACTTCAATGTCAATGAGATAAGTCTTGCCCCGGAGTTCTACGGGGACATTTTGGAAGATTCCTTCAGGAGACAATGGTTGTCTGTCATAAGCTCGTAAGGTAATGGCAAAGGGTATGAGTTCGGGGAAACCAAGTTTCTGCCATACAGATTTGGACATGATGCATGTAGATGCACCTTCATTGATGATACATTGATGAACTGTGATGTTCTATATTTTTACTGGGATTTGAAAAGTGATCAACGCGGGAAGTTGAGGTTCTTCGTTGTCGAGATCAAAGGTAATGAGTCAAGTATCTGTGGGGTTGACTACCCCCAAGGCGGAAAGTAATGATTTTCGTTGAGTGGGACAAGTCTGGAGGACTTCCAAAACTGACATGGCAGCTGAGTATTGTGCTAAGTCGTCAACCAAATTGTAATTGTGAGCTACCCTAGCCTGTGGGTTGTGGACATTCCTGCGTAACGGGATGCAAGGGATGAAAAGAGGTGGCTTTGTGTTAGGGTGAGGGATCACCAATGGGGGTCCTGTCGGTGTAGGGTTTGTCTCTGGAGGGAATGGAGGAGACTCAACGGGTGCATGATACTGACGATTACGTGTTTGCATAAGGATTTCTTCCTCACTAGTGAGGAGGATCATGCGATATATTGGATTGTTTGGGTTGAGTTATTGTCCCACCTGAAGTGGGGGATGTTGTGTGTCATGTTGGGTGTTTATCACACCTTGGTGTGGAATAGGATTCTGCAGCATAGCAAGGGGGGGTTGTTTCACGTATAGTTGTGGTGCCTGCTAAGGGGCAAGTGGTGTTGTAGGATGGGGTAGACTGCCTGAGTCTTTCAACCATTTGAAATCAGCGATTTGGGGGAAATGATGAGTGTAATGGCCAAACTCACCACAAAGGGAACAAGGGAAGTTGGTTTTAACAATATTGTTATTTCTCCCTTCACACCTATTATTATTGCCCCCCTGGGGGTTTTGATTCCCTTGGTTCTGGTTTCCCCTAGTGGGTTGGTTCTACTAGGGTTGATTCCCACCTTGACCTGGGTTGTTGTTGTTCCTGTTTCATCCTTTATTTTTGGCATTGTTCGACGGATGGGTCATATTTTCCATATTCAGCTGTTCAAAATTTTGATATTGTTGAACGGCAGAGGGTTGAACAAAATTCACCCCAGCATGAGGATGTGGGGGACTAGGAAATAGAAATTACATATTATGTTGGGTAACGATCTGTAAGGTACATAAGAAGGTGTGGTTCTTTCACTAGTACTATAAGTTGAGGTAGAGGGGTTACCAAAAGTTGTTTGAGGTAGAGGGGTTACCAAAAGTTGTTTGAATAGGCGGGTGTATGGGGGGTGCCGGGGGTGGCCCACTGATGGGTGTAGGCATAGCAACAGGGTATGGTTGTTGATAAGGGGGTGGGGGGTAATAATAAGTGCCCCCGTATGCTAGCGGGTATTGAGGTGTTCCATACATTGATGGTTGTTGGGTTTGTGGATCATGGTGAGTGGTGTTACCAATCAGTCCGTCTACTAAGTGAGACATCCCTGGTTTGTCTTGGTCAAATGGCACAAGTTTAGGGAGATCAGGAAGTACAGTGTATAAGTACCCTGACTGTGCATAGATGAGGTCATACCGTTGAGCCTTACGGATGGCTTCCTCTTCAGATTGAGGGAAGGTGGAAGCTACATCCTTACTAAGGAGAGAAACAAGTGATCTAAGAAACCAGTCAAGATATTGTTGCTTGGTGGCTTCTGCTTTGTACAAACTACATCGCCTATGCCACTTGTGAATGGGATCAACAATACGTGTGGCTGAGGTTTGTTTGAAATTAGAGAGTAGTTCCATACCATTGTCGTGGTGGATTGGTAATTAGAAGAAGGTCAAAAATGTTCTGGCCAAGGATTCAAAAGTCGCATGGGACCTTGATTTTTCATCTACGTACCATTTGGATGATGGGCTAGTGAGTGTGCGTTGAAATAATCACAGTCTGATGGAATCATCCATAATGCTATTGGAAGAGCACCATAGGTGAAAGGTCATGACATGGTTGGCAGGATCATCGCCTTCCTTTCCTTCAAACTTGGGTATGTCTGAAGGTAGTTTGGTGGGAATTGTAGGCCATGTGGGGTGATGCAATATAGGATCATTGGTGAGTTTGCTTAGATCTTGTATGTTGAGAGAGGCCAAATATGGCATCTGTAGTGGGGGTGGAGGATTAGCTCCAACCATGGTGTAAGTGTGGGGTGAACCTGACCCTTGAGGGGGGCTAGGTGGGTTGGTACTTCCCCCTTGAGAGGAAGTTGGTCCCTCACTTCCCTGTAAAGGAGAGAGAGTGGATGGTGGATCTTGGGAAGTGGACCCAAGTAATGTGGAACCAATCAAAGATAATCCTAAAACAATAGCACTCACAGGAGTGTGTGAAGGTGGTGATGATGAGTGGGAAAGACCAGACACTCTCCCTAAGATAGGAGGAAGGTTTAACAAGTGTCATGAACGACGGGGATTCTGTGGGTCCCCTATGATGTCTGACTAGATAAGTGAATGTGTGAAAATTGTGGTGAGTGTATTAAAGAAACAAGAGTCTTTTGTTGCAAAATATGAACTTTACACAATATATATATCCAAATCAAAATGTAGTCAAAAGTGCATCATACATAAAATGTTTTGAAAAAGAAGGATATATGTGGATAAGTGGGTTTTTTCTGCATGGGGAATCAAAAGAAAACAAATGCTCGTGTCCTATAAGACATAACGCCATTCCTCTCAAATAGCACTGGACCTTCCAATAGTACTCAACAGTGGGGTCTGAAGTCACTGGAAGAGAAACTAGTGAAGGATGAAATAATCGGTTATAATGAGGGGTAAAGGGGGCATATCCCGAAAGAGTTGGTGACATTTCCCAATAGCCACACAAAATCCAATCAAGGTGCAATTGCAGCCCACAATTGCCACCTGGGTAGATGTCCTAAAATTTGGTCACTAGGTACCTCGGTCAAAGTGAAACATTTAGATTTTCGGCCTAAGAAATGGGTCATGGGATAGATCCTGTCCAAGAGGTCGGTGCCTCAAAGGGGGGCGCACAAAACAATCAGACCTTGGCCTTCAACCCTTCACAGGTATCTCCCTTCTTAATGGTGTTAGGAACACTTGACTTTTAGGATTTTCAGTTCCCTATTTGACAACTTCTATGGTTTTGACAATGTGAGAACTAGATAACGGGGAGTTATTTGGATGCCTATCCCTGAAATCCTACCTAGACTAAAAAATTTATTTTGGCACCTGATGTGGAGGAAAAATTAGTGAGTTTTTAGAAAAAAATTAGATGTAGTTGTTTTGAGAGGTTGGGGGTATGAACCAACCTCGTTGAATTAAAAATGGGAGTGGATAGTGTCATGAAGAAAAGGGTGGGATGTTTTCAGAATCCCTTTGGAGGAAACTTACTTTGACCTCCACATTTCAAGAAGAAGCTATGTGAGTGATAAGTGAATTTTTTGTGTGAGTGAAAGTGTGCCAATTTTTAGTGAATTAGATGTCACCTTGTTGCATGTGGACTTCACTTGGTCCTTATAAGTGTTGATTACCTAATTAACTAAGTGCATTTGGTACAACCTTGCGTAATTCAAAAGTCCCTAGGAAGATAGCATGTGGACATGTGGGTCCGTTACTATCCCTTTAACTCCCTGTTGTGATGTAATCTAAGAAAAATTTAAAAACTATCCTAGATTGATCATGTGGTCATGTATGGGCTCGTTACAAAACCTTTAAACTTCCCTAGTGATTTGATCTAAGAAAGCAAATTTCAACATTATCCTATATTTGTAGCATGTGGGCATGTATGGGCCCGTTACAATATTAAGATGTGTTTGAAAAAACAAACTAAGAGGAGTCCCAAGAAGAGATTTTGTCCTCTCCTAAAGGTTTTAATGTTCTTAATGGAGATGAAATCGTTTCACAAATTTTTTCTGATTCTCAAGATCACTTAGATGCGCGAGAGAAGAGCATACTAAGTGATTGTTATCCAACTTCTAGTCCTAATGAAAGTTAAATGTGATTAAAAATGATTTCCAACTTATATTGCAAGTTAAAACAAGCCATCCATGTGGAGAAAATGAAAGCAAAAGAGGAAATTGAATTTAACCCCCTAAGTGCATATGTCTTTTGACTAACCCCTTTATATGATGAGGGGACTAAGTGTGGTGCAGCTTTAAAACATGCTTGAAATCATTTTTAAGAAGGAAAATGGCCTTCCCCACATCTCAACAACTTTACAATGTGAATTTTTGCACAGATGCGCGGGTCTCAGTGGAGACAGAGGCACACAGAGCGCATGTGCGCAGACAGAGAAGAGTCAACAAGTGCACATGCGCAAAACATAACTGTGGTTTAAGTGCATGTGTGCATGATGCACGTATGTGGGCCTAAAAACCTGCACATAAGTGACACACGGCTGAGAATGAAAATTCCAGATAGAATTCTCCCAATTCAATTTGGAATTGGTTGATTGGCAGGCCAGCTTAGGCCGGTTAGTGCACCTAGAAGTTAAACAAACTAAAAGAAGAGATAGAAAAACCCAAATGGGGTAGGAAATTGATACCTTTCCCCAACGGAGTCACCAATCTGTTGCGCCTCTTTCGTTACCTTAGTGAGAAAAATAGAGGTGCTTGCAAGCTCAGTTGGGTTTGCTGAGCAGGACAACTATAAAGAAAAGGGTTAGAAAAAGAAATATAAAACAACTAAGAATTAAACTAAGAAATAAAAAAACAACTAAATTTATAAACATAGGGACATAAGGACAAAAGAAACAATGAGACCCATGTCACCAATGATAAGGTTGATATTAGTGAAAGAAAACACTGAGAAGCAAGGGGACTATGAGTCCCTTCTTCCTCCAAGGGAGGGCTCTTAGAACCCCACAAGTAAGCTCTTCTTACAACTTCGAAAAAGAAAATGAAAATGGTAAAATAATTCTTTGCTAATCCACTCAAGGGGTGAGATGGATTGCCTAAAGCAATGATGCAAGTATACTCTTGGCAAGGATAGAAGAGTCCTCAAGAGAATAGTGGCAGCATAACTTTGCTATGAAATTCCTTGAAAAATGAAGTGTATCCATGGCCTTTTTATAGCATTCCTTTGATCTATTGTTCAACTAGTTTGTAGTGTGAAAAGAGGCTAATTAGGGCATTTCTAGGTCTTTGACCAACCATCCAGTCGAATCCAGTCCAGATTTGAGTGTCAAATCAGCTTGGAAGCTGAACCAGAAGTGGGTGGGAGGCCGACCACTCTCATAATTGCGTCGTTTCTCAGGTGCATGTCTTTTTGCGACAACAGTCACGCATCATGCGCATGTGCGCGAATCTTGCATTTATGTGTCGCGCATGTGCGTGAATCTTGCGTTTCTGTGTCGTGCATGTGTGCCGCGCCCAATGTCTTCATAGTGCCCTTCAATTTTTCACTATTTTGTATAGTTTTTGACCCTTTATGAATGTTTTTGTGTTAATTCAGGTCCATGGATGACTTCATAACTGTTTGACGATACTGAATTCTTGTAGCCATTTGCAAACGAAATTTCAGTGATAACAGATGGAAAGTGGGACATATATGAAATTCTAATTTGAAACTCTAATGAGCTTAACCCTAATCTTGTCTATTTATTAAAAAAACAATTAATATCACAAATATACCTATATCAATCACTTTTATAATGTAGTTGTGTTAGTAATATTAATAGCTAATATCTTTTATATATTAAAATTAACTATATTAATTAACCCTAACAACCATAACCCTAATAATATTAACTCTAACCCTAATAACATATCCCTAACTTTAATGATTATTTTGTAGGACTTTAAATTTTCATTATCTTTTTATCTTTTCAAGTTTTTATTATTATGAGATTTTTATTTTTTCATCCTCTTAATATGTTTTACCATGTCATTGTTTTATGAAACAAGTCATACACATGTAGTTTCATGAAAATGGAAAAAGGAAACACGAAAATAATTATAAAGTATTTTACAAAATAATGGGAAAAGTTGTTATTGGTTAAAGGTCAAATTAATTCATACGCATGTAATAGTTTTATGAAAATAAAAAAAAGGAACACAAAAATAATTACAAAGTATTTTACAAAATAATGGGAAAAATTATTATTGATTAAAGATCAAATTAATTTTACTTTATCTTGAGGGAAGTAGTTTGCATTGAATGCCATAATTGGACAAGATAAATAATGAAATCATTGGAACTATATTTGGAGGAATCAACCATGACATGACATGAGGGATTGTATTTCGAAGAAAAATTCATGATGGAAAAAAAAATTTGGGCCCGATGGACATTAAATATTTCTTGGGACATTAAACATTTCTGGGTGCCTTCAAACATTTCTATTTTCCTTCACAAATCTAAATCTACTCACGACGTAGATTTAATAGGTCAAAAAATGAAATGAACAAAAAAAAATCATTTGCAGAGAGTAGTTATAAAAATGGTTGAGATATTTCTTTGCCAAACTCTCCCATCCATAACCCCTCAAAGTGTCTGAACTTCGCGTGTCTAACATCTTGAAATGGATTCACATTTTTTAGGGTTGGGTTTTTTTTAAAATAATGATTGTGCCAAATGCGAGCTTAAGCCCACAATCGCTAGGTTAACCACACCCATACAAACAAAAATGGAATGATTGCCCCAATATGAGACATGCATCACATGCCTGAGCAGTTAACTAATGCGTCGAGCTTGTGTATGGATATGTTAGTTGAAACTCATGACAAATATGGCATCCATTAGTCAGTCAGTGGCATCCATTAGTCGATCCGTTAACATTCATAAATACATCGAAACATATGACACTCGTTATTCACATGATCAATCCCTAGTAAATACTCGAATGTGATAATGAGTTATTATATAGATATTAATCTTTGTTAATTAAGAAAACATGGCAATTAGTGTTGAGGGCATTAAATTATTAATAATTTCAAGTAAAAATTAAAAAGTAAACAAAAAAATATATGCATTTATAAATGCAAGGAAGATATGAATATTAAATTTCATTCATTGATTTTGAAGGACGATGAAGAATATATGAGTATCTTTAATTGTTAGCCATAAGATTAAAATTTATATTTAAAGGATCATTAATTGTGCCCAACTCCAATAGGTGTATGTCTCTCGAGATAATAAGATGATGATCATATACTACATGCTCAAGAAGTCATGAGTGTATTAAGGGCTTCCTCTCTATGCACATCCTTTTCTTTTAACCCTTGTACCCCTAATATTTTTTTCAATACAAGGGCAATCTTTTCCTTCTACCCTTGCATTTTTTAAGGAAGTCATGCAAAACCATTCATATTTATGTGCATATCAATATTTCATCATGGTGAGATTGATTATATATATAATTTTTGAAATAACCCACCATTCTTTTTATCACTTATATTATAAGTACTTCAATATCTCTCCAAGTCATGTCTATAACACACAACACAATGAGGTATGCCTCGTAAAAACTCAAAGGTGTTCCTTTAAGAGTTTATGGTGTTGGGGTACATGCTCAACTGCATACTTAGTGACATACTCATTTTTTTCATTTTTCCTACTATTTAGGTGGATTGTTATTTATAACATGTCTATTTATATCAAGTCTATTTTTATCTGGTGGATTCCTATATGAAATATCACGAGAAAATACTATGGATTTCCAAAATAATCGGTTCATAATCCACCATTAGGAAAAAAATTATTTTTAACTATCATCATGCTAATTCCTATTTTTTACGAGATAAATCCTACTTCCTTAATTTTAGGATAGATTTCTTATTTCATGGCTATAGAGCACACTTTAGTAAGAATATTATCCTCCTAGGGAAGTGTGAATTACACATTTAATACTTGGAGCTAACTCACTTCACTTATTCAGTGACTCTCCATAATTCTCACTCAATTAGGACTTTAGTTCTATTCTTGGACTCTAGTCATATTCTAGGAGATTCTTTCTATTATGGAATGCGTGTTGACTTCATGTAGAGTTCTCACTAAGATAGTACCTATAATTTTGACCTTTTATTATTATTATCAACTTTTTATTTTAGTTCATTTTTGTTATTGGAAGAAGTTACTTTTTTACTTGATAATGCACATGCAAATCCCAACCTAGTGTGCATTTATCCTCATGTGAAGAGTCCTATATATTGTACTCATTATCAATGATTAATACATTTTGATTAGAGTTGGTTTCTTAGTCTTTTGTGTGTGAAGATTGATTCTATTTTTCTCTCTCCTCTCTCTCTTTTGCACTTAGCTGGTGTAGTATTTCCTTATCACAATTAGGTCTTGGATTGTGGTTTAATCCTACATGGTATCATAGCCATTATTGCGAGGGAGTATTCACTTTTATCACAGCTTTACAGATTAGATTGGATAACCCATAGAGAACTATGGATCAACCATATTCTTTAGTGATCTTGACACCCTTCAACTACTTTGATTGAAAGCACAATATAGAGCTTCTACTTCGAAGAAAGAGTTTGTATAGGATCACCATAAAGAAATCAAAATACTTAAACGAAATGGATGACGCCTATGGGTTATTGTGCTTGAAAATCTCTTTAGATCTCCTCTTTCATGTCGATACTTGCAAGACTCCTAATGATATTTGGACAAAGTTAAATAATTTGCTAGGAAAGAAAGACAATCTAAGAGGTCATCAACTGGAGAATCATCTACATGAATTGAGTTCAAGAGATTTCAAGACCCTACAAGACTGATTCTATAAGTTTAAAACTTTTCTTTCTCATTTTAAGGCTTGTGGAATTGATAAGAAATATGAACAATTAATATTTTCAATTCTAACAAAAGTGAAAAAGTAAATGTACACATTTATAAATGCAAGGAGAATATGAATATTAAATCTCATTCATTGACTTGGGAGGACAATGAAGAATATTCTAGTATCTTCAATTTCTATCCATAAGATTAATATTTATATTTAAAAGATCATTAATTGTGCCCAACTCCAATAGGTGTATTCCTCTTGGGTTAATAAGATGATTATCATCTACTACACGCTCAAGAATTCAAGAGTGTATTAGGTGCTTCTTCTCCATCAACATCCTCTTCTTTTAACCCTTGTACTCATAAAAACCTTTTTCAAAATAAATGCATTGTCTTCCTTTTACGTTTGTATTTTTAAAAGAAGTCATGCAAAACCATTCATATTTATGTGTAGATCAAGATTTCATCATGGATATATATATATATAATATATATATATATATATATATATATATATATATATATAATTTTTGAAATAACCCACCAACTCTTTGTGCCACTTATATTATAACTACTTCACCATCTCTGCAAGTTGTGTCTATAACATGCAAGTCAATGAGTTATGCCTCCTCAAAAACTTAAATGTGATTCCTCTAACAATTTATAGTGTTGGGGTACATGCCTAACTACCTACTTAGTGACATATTCATTTTTCCATTTTCCCTATTATTTAGGAGGATTTTTAGGTCTATTTTTATCAGATAGATTACTATATGAAATACCATGAGAAAATACGATGGGTTTCCAAAACCATGAGCTCATAAACAACCATTAGGAAAACTCCTATTTTTTATCTACCATCATGCTAATTCCTTTTTTTTGGGAGATAATTCTTATTTCCTTACTTTTATATGTTATTTCCTATTTCATGGCTATAGAGCACACTATAGTAAGAATATTAGCCTCCTATGGAAGTGTGCATTACTCATTTAATACTTGGAGTTGACTCACTTCACTTATTTAGTGACTTTCCATAATTAACAAATTCTCACTTAGTTAGGACTTTAGTTCCATTCTTGGACTCTAGTCTTATTCTATGAGATTTTTTCTATTATGGAATGCATGTTGACTTCATGTAGAGTTCTCACTAAGTTAGTACCTATATTTTTTATGTTTTATTATTATTAGGAACTTTTTACTTTAGTTAATTGTTGGGAGAAGTTATTTTTTTAATTGAGAATGCACATGGAAATCCCAACCTACTGTGCATTACTCCTCATGTGGAGAGTACTATATATTGTACTCATTATAAAGGATTAATGCATTTTTATTATAGATGGTTTCTTAGTCTCTTATGTGTGAAGATTGATTTTTTTTTTCTCCCTCCTCTCTCTCTTTTGCAATTAGCTAATGTAGTATTTACTTCTCACTATTAGGTCTTGCATTGTGGTTTAATCCTACATGGTATCATATCCATTATTATGAGGGAAAATTCAATTTTATTACAGGTTGACAGATCATATTGCACAACCCATAGAGAACTATGGATCAACCATCTTCTTCAATGATCTTGACACCCTTAAACTACTTTGAATGAAATCCCAAGATAGAGCTTCTACATCGAATCAAGGGTTTGTATATGATCACCATGGGGAATGAGGTCGAGCCTACTTCACCCATAGAGAAATCAAATTACTTTAACAAAATGAATGAAAAATATAGGTTATTGTTCTTGAAAATATCTTTAGATCTCCTCTTTCATGTCGATACTTGAAAGACTCCTAATGAGATTTGGACAAAGTTAAAGGATTTGATAGGAAAGAAAGACAATCTAAGAGGTCATCATCTGGAGAATTATCTACATGCATTGAATCCAAGAGATTTCAAGACCATAAAGGACTACTTCTATAATTTTAAAACTTTTCTTTCTCATGTTAAGGCTTCTGGAATTGATAAGAAATATGAACAATTAATATTTTAAATTCTAACAAAACTAGGACCAAAGTATTATTTCTACACTTCTTCTTTTCATACTACCAGGTCAGCTATGGGGTCTACATGGAAGATTCCATTCCTAGATGATTTCATGGATTCACTTATCCATAAGAAAACAAATCTCATCCAAATAGAGGAACTTAAGAATTCCAAGCCCCATGCGCTTACAAATCAAGGAATTTCAAAGAAGAATAAGAAGAAGAAAAAGGGTGAGAAGGAGAAAGAGAACAAGAAGGAAGGTAAATAAAAGTCCACATATGAGAGTTCTCATTCCAAGGAATACAAAGGAAAGAAGTAGAAGAAAAAGTATTCCTATTTTAACAGGGGGTTCCATCCTGAGAGTTCTTGCATGAAAGAGACCATAGATTGCATGGCACAAACACTTGAGAAACATCACTTCGAGGATTGTATTCCAGATAATGAAAGGAAAAATGCATCATCATAGAGAGGTAATGGTCATGCATTACTTTTTATTTCATATTCTCCTAATGCTCGGGTGCTTGATTCAGTGGCTTCCCATCACATGGCCTAATCATATAGACTTTTCTCATACTTGTAGACCTGTTCCGGACCACCAATATTCATGGGGGATGATTCTTCTCAGAGGTGTGAGGTAAGGGTAGAGTTGATCTAGACCATGGATTCTTTTAGGATGTACTTAATGTTTCAAATATTTCACTAAATATTATCTCCATCTATCAAATCACTCATTTAGGTTCAGGGAATAAATTGGACTTCACTTCGGACTCAATTATTATTTCCGACTTGTGAGGTGGTTCAAAAATTGTGGTTGGTGAGGTTAATCACCATTCCTAGTTGTACACCTTCTCTCACTTCACTCATAAATCAGATTATGTATCTCTTTAAACACATGTTAATGAAGAGTCTAGGTTGTGGCATGAGAGTTTTGGGCATCTGAATGTAAATATTTAGATCAACGTAGTAAGGGTGGAATGGTAGATGTACTACCCCACATTCAGTGCACATATAGAGTTTTTGAGGGTTGTATACTAGGAAAACATCCTGAGGATAAGTTAAACATAGGTAAAGAATGAAGGGCATCGTCACTTCTAGATTTGGTTCACAATGAAATTACACATCCTTTCCCACACCCATCGATCAGTAAAGATAAGTATGTTCTTACTTTAAATGATTATTTTTTGAGATATACATGGATCTACTTTCTCAAATTAAAATAAGAGGTCTTTGAGTGTCTGAAATATTTCAAGCATCTAGTTTAGAACCAGACAAAGTGGAGGATTAAGAATCTTTATATATACAATGGAGAAGAGTATGTGAGTAAGTATGTTGAGAATATTTGTTCAAAATCAAGTATAGAGTTTCCACAACGGAATGGGGTAGTAGAGAGAAAGAACATGACATTGAAAGAGATGGCCAATTGTATGTTACACGCTAGAAAACTACCTCCAAAGTTATGGGTTGAAGTTATCAACTGTGAAGACTACATTCAAAATATAGTTCCTCATAAATTAGTCAAGGTAGTCACTCCATATGAGGCTTGGAGAGGGAAGAAACTGAAAGTCACTCACTTCATAATTTTCGGTTTTTGTGCATGGGATAGGATCCCTTATGATAGAAGGAAAGATATGGTAGCTCAGATAATGAAGTGCATTTTTATTGGATATCCATAAGGAGTGAAGGGATATAGGTTATTAAATATTACTTCAGATACATTATTCATTTAAAGGAGTGTTAAGTTTGAAGAGGTTCCTTCACAAGTACTTTCAGAGTAGTCCACACCTCCATCTCTACCGCCATTAGTTGCAGAACTTCGTGAGACATATTTCGATCAGATTTATGATAAAATATATGAATATGATATTTCTGATATTTCTGATTAGAAAAATAAGTTTCGGGTATAGAGCATTGACCATGATGGGCACAACAAATTCTTCAGGCAGTGGGTCATCTAGTGGGCAATCCTCCCAATCCAAAGAGAACCAGATCTCAGTTTGTGGAGCCTTCGCAAGATTTGACTATAATAGAGCCATTACTTCCTATTTATTGTTATATGGTACTTGTATCACATCCTCAATCTTATGAAGAGGCTAATGGAAACCCCCATTGGGAGGAAGCTATGGAAGAGGAGTACAATTCCTTGATAGAGAACAACACATGGGAGTTAGTTCCTCGACCTTCCAACATGAAGCTTGTTAGATGTAAGTGTATTTTTAAGACAAAGAGGGTTGTTGATGGATATATTAAAAATTATAAGGCTTGTTTAGTATCTAAATGTTTCTCACAAGTACAAGGCATTGACTATGAGGAGACTTTTTCGTTGGTTTCTAAGATTGATTCCATTCAGTTGTCTCTAGCTATTGCAATAACTAGAAAGTGGGAGGTACACCATATGGATGTGAAGAATGCATTATTACATGGATATATTAATGAGGAGATATATATGGATCATCAAGAGGGATATTTTCAGGATCCATCATTAGTTCTTAGGCTAAGGAAGTCATTGTGCGGACTTAAGAAAACACCTCGAGAATGGTATGGTAAAATGGACATTTGCAACATTTTCTTGGCTAGTCCATATCTATTTGACATGAAGGCCATATTCTACCAAGAAGAGAATAAATATTATCTTTCCAAGGATGTGGTTGAATAAAATGTTAGATCTCATCATATCATTACTAATTTTCTTTTAGTGAGAATAAGGAAAATGAAGAGACTCGTGAGTGAAGTAAATATTTTGTTCTAATGATAGTGAAATAGAAAGAAGAAGAGTTAACATATGCTTTATCGGGTTGTAATCTAGATCATAAATAGGATTTGGTCAAGACCATATCTAACTATGATGAGTTGTTTCGGGAACCTAGAGAGTTTTCTCCTATGAGGGAGGTTGAACGTGAAATATATTTGTAGCATGATGCTCCTCTTCCGAACATTGGAAAGTACATGTCACTAGTGATCGAGAATGCAGAAATTAAGAAGAAATTGCAGGAGTTACTCGATAAAGGAATCATCAAGACATTCTCATCTCCATGTGGTTCTCCTATTGTATTATTTCTAAATAAATATGGCATGTGGAGGATGTGTATTGAATTCGGAGCCCTGAACAAGATTACAATAAATAACCATTTTCCTCTTCCGAGAATTGATGATTTATTGAATGAATTAAATAATGGTGTTTATTTCACTAAGTTGGATTTGAGAAGTGGTTACCATTGTATCAGAATTGCAGAAGGTGACATATGGAAAAATGACTTTCAATACCAAGCAAGAATTGTTCGAATGGTTATTTATGCCATTTCAGTTATGCAATGCACCAACAACATTTATGAGGGTAATGAATAATGTATTCAGACCCTACATAAATTATTTTTTTTATAATATATTTAAATTATATATTTATCTTTAGTCTAAGATAGGAATATCATATAAATCATGTCAATAAAGTGTTTGAAATATTGAAGAAGGAGAAGCTATATGGAAAAATGTCTAAATGTGAATTTGTAAAAAATTCTCTGGTATATTTGGGTTACATTGTAGGGAATGTTCAGCTAAAAGTAGACTGATCAAAATCTGGACCAGGGGTCAAATTTTAGCTCAAAAATCAATGTTTTCAGAATTTCCTCAAAACGAACAAGAGCGTATTCCTCATCATCACGAACCCAACACAATTCGTTTCATATCAAATGAATTTCGGGAGCGAGAGATATCACGATCTATTTGAATCGTCAAACAGGCAACAAAAAGGGACACTGACTGTGAAGTCCGTACAATCTGTATGGACGCTGACGTGGCATGACTGTACGCTGATGTGGTAGAGGTGATGTGACAGAGCTGAGTTGGCACCTACTGACATGGAAGATTCTGATTGGCAGATGTGGTCGAATTGTGATGTGACACGTGGCATCATTTTTTGTCAATGGTATGGTGCCACGTGGCCTAATCATGGGCTGCCACATGGCACCCCTTTATTGGTTATTGGTTTGTTATTTAAAATTTTATGGGGTTCATGGGGGTCGAACCCTGGACCTCCCCACCAGTGTAAATCTTTAACAAATCCTCCTGACCAATACGCCCACACATTTTTTCTTACCATATAACCCTTTGCATTTTATTTAAATTCAAACTTTTGTATATGTGAGCGGGGGTTGGGCTGGGGCTTATCCCCAGCCCGTCGTATTTTGTGTTACACGATGTGACCTTTCACCATGTGGTGGGTATGGGCGGGAGTGTATTTCAAATGCAGCCCCCAATCGCACACCGTATATACTACATGACAATTATTTATACGGAGGCGCGCGAATTGGTGTTTTAAACAAAGCCCTTGGTTTTGTGTGCATAACCATGCACCCATGATACCGAGCTTTTGCATGGGAAACTTTCCATATTATGGCTCTGTTACCCTCCACACTACATCACTTTAACGAGGTTCCATTTAGATTCTCATTTGGTTGATATCATTTGGTTAAATTCTATGTCGGAGTTGCATCCAGTCTGAGATTAGGGTGGTTAGTTACCACGGGATTCGGTTCCAAAACTGATATTTGCAACTATAGGTGGACTATGCACCCGAAAATCATGGGGTGGTTACCACATAACTGCCCAATATGACCTTAGGTACAGAGATTCCACTGTCCAAAGGCCACGAGGCCTATTTTAGCATGGGGACTTGGCCATATGGCTCGCATGTAACCAACACATCCATCCAAAAAGGCGCTTAGTTCCCTAACCATTCAACAAATTGGCGCATTTTGTGGAGATGCACGCAGGTGCTAGGTTTAGGCATGAGAAATTCTCAGAAGCCAGGTGACTGACAGACAGGTGCATTTTGGAGAACCAAGGACAACAAGCTTGAAGGAAGAAAATGGTAGGAGGCCTATCTTCTTCATTTCTTGGCCAAATGAGGTGCGGTAAAAGCCCAGCTAGGGGTTTTTGGACGTGCTGAATCCATTGGCACTATTTTCACATCCATTTGAAGACTTATTTTGTAAGTTTTTATCCATTGAAGTTTCAGGAAGCTCCAGGGAGCTTGAAGCCCTCATTGTTTGAGGTCTTGCTTAGATGAGACTATGTTTGTTTTCTGTGAATGAATACTCATTTTTGGCTATTTAGTATGCTATGAACATTTTGGAATAGGTTTCAGATCCATTTGAATACTTTTACAGGTGTTTCTTCCAAAGAGAAGCTCATGGAAGCTTAAGGCCACATGTAGAAGAGGTCATGCCCAAATGAGCCATGATCAATTTTCAGATTTTTATTAGTCATTTTTGGGGTTTTTATGTATTCTGAACCCAATGGTATAGTCAGTATTTCCATTGGATTTGAGCAGCATATTGTAAATTAATATTTGACAACTAATCCCAAAGAGCCTATTCCATTGAAGGAGGCTCAAGGAGATGTAGCCCAGAGAGGGGTGAACTCCTTTATCATCTTGTTATTGTTGTGAGTTTGATGGGTTATTTGCTACAAGTGATGTTGTTGTGTATTTGTTTAAAGCACATATTTAACCTTTTAAAATAACATTTCCTCACACATGAACATTGAAAAGAAGAAGCATGAACTTAACACATAAATCATCTTGCATATTTTAGCACATGAAGCAAGGTCCTGTAAAGTTTATTTTAATGAAGTAGAGGGTGCTTGCATAGAATTACAAGTTAGCCTTCTATTTTTAGATCAGATGGTATCAGAGCATAATTTGTTTTTCTCATGTATATGCCATTGATAGCTTGAGATTTAGCTGTTGGTATTTGTGCAAGTTTTGTGTTGAAGTTTGATATCTTGCAAGGATGGAGGAAGCTTCAAACATTGATAGTTCCCATACATCTTCATTATGCAAGTTATTTGACAAAGAGATGTTGAAGGAGTTTCTAACCATGAAAGATATGGTACAAGAGTTGTGGGAAGATAGAGAAGAGAGGATTTCTCTTGAAGAGTAGTTGATGGCCATGAAGGAGGAGAAGCACCAACTTCTTGGAAAGTTGCATGATATGGAGAATCAACTCTAGGAGGAAAAGGAAACCCTTACCAAGTACATGCATGAACATGAGGTATGTAATGTTATTTTATCTTCAAATTCCTCTCAAGAATAATGCTTTGGTGTTTTTGAAAATCACACAAGAGGAATAAGGTCCAAGTTATTGTTAAAAATGGGCTATGAAGGTAAAGGGTTAGGCAAGCATGCACAAGGCATTGTTGAGCCTATTTTTGTTGAGGAGAGACCTAAGTATTGTTGTCTTGGATATTAACGAAGAAATGGAGCAAATTCCAAAGTTGAGGAGACAAGGGAAAAAGTTCCAAAAACAAATTTTGTTTCAAGTTCACCTCCTCAAGAAGGCTATAAAGGTGAAAGTTCAAGAACTTTTGTTGAAAGTTAAATCCCTCCAGCATGCAAGGATTGTGTTCAAGATGAATGCAAATGTGTGAAACAAGAGAGTTATGGCATCCATGCGGACAAGAACAATGTTGTTGGTCTTCAAAGGAGAGCTTGTAACTCTTCAAATCCACCTCCTCAAAGAGGCGATAAAGGTGAATGTTCAAGGTATAATTCTTCTTATCATTCAGTTGCTTTTGATTATGTTAAGCATGGTAAATTTTCATGTAAAAATGGAAGAAAAAGTCCATGTACATATTGTGTTTTATATAACCATCATGTTTCAAAATGTTGGAAAAGATTGACCACTTTCAGGAAACTTTCCAAGAAAAGGCAACTTGAAAAGAGCATGCAAAAGATTTGCACTCATTGCCAGAAGAGGGGTCATCTCATTGACCAATGTTGGACATTGCATCCAACCACTCACCCACAGCACAAGAAGCAGATGGATAAAGTGATTGGCAATAATGGAAGAGGAGATTCCATCATCGATGTGAGTCAGGATAATTCACAAGAAGACGATTTTCAGCAGAAAAATTCACCATTGAGTTAGCTTCGTAAGAAATGGATGGATTTCTTGAGTAAGTAAGGATTGCATTTTTATGTTGTAGATGCACATTTCAGCCTTATCTATTCATTTTTGTTGAAGTTTGACAAGTTGCAATAGATTATCATAACTTGTAAGATGCAAGTTTGCATGTGAATGCATTTCTTTTGAATGCATTCTTGTTTTATACAACTTCGTCAGGAGGAGGTAAAAGAGGGGTATGATGCTCATTTGTTACAGCCATATATATTTTTCATATTTATGTCTTATGTACCCACATGTTTCAGGTTTATGTACTTATGTTTGTACAGAAAGAAGAGTTGAAGAGCTTTGCACATGCATGTGTTTTTGTGTGTGCGTAAACAATGAACTTGGTGATAGTTCATCATGAATGACTCATGATTGTAACATGATTGTGTATCATGAATGTCGACTTGTTATTTTGGGAAGGTCGATATGTTTCAAATGAGTCTCGACTGGTGTTGATGATTGTCTGACGACTATGTTGTGTCAATCATGTTTTTCGACTTGTGTTTAGTCGATGGTGTTTGTTGGCTTGTAAGTCGATTTTGAGTATACCAAGATGTAAGAAAATGCCATGTGCTTTGATGAAGTACAAGATGCGACAGTTTGCTTGAAGAGAAAAAATACTTTGTTGGCATCATTTTCAGTCTTGTATAAATTTGGTTTCAAGATTGATGGTTTTCTTGGCTTGTGACAAGATGTCGCAGGAAAGTTTTTGCAGCCATTGGAGAGCGGATTGTGTTGACATCAAAGAGTTTGAAAGAGGGACTTGATTCTCAGTGGAGAGGTTGGTAGTCTTCCAAGCACAAAGATAACAGTGGGTCAGCAGCAGCCAGATAACAGTGGTTGAAGGACATAGCCAGTTGCAGTGCAAGGCATGTCAAGGTATCCGGGTGATTATCAAAAAGAATTTTCAAGAAGAATCAATTGATAGAACTTGAAAGCAGAGTATTGAAGCTCGGACAGATAAGCATAAGCTTTTGTGGGTCCAAAATCCTTTCAGTGGGAAGGCGTGATCAAAATCTGGTCCAGGGGTCAAATTTTAGCTCAAAAATCAACGTTCTCAAAATTTCCTCAAAACAAATGAGAGAGTATCCCTCATCATCATGAACCCAACAAAATTCATTTCATCTCAAACAGACATCGACAGAGAGAGATATTGCGATCTATTTGAATCATCAAACAGGCAAAAAAAAAGGGATTCTGATTGTGTAGTCTGTACAGTCCATACGAATGATGGTGTGGCATGACCGTATGCTGACGTGGTAGAGGTGACATGAAAGAGATGAGTTTTCACCTATTGACATGGAAGATTCTAATTGGCAGATGTGGTCGAATTGTTATGTGACACGTGGCATCATTTTTGGTCAATGGTATGGTGCCACGTGGCACCCCTTTATTGGCTATTGGTTTGTTATTTAAAATTTTATGGGGTCCGTGGGGGTCGAACCCCAGACCTCCCCACTGGTGTAAAGCTTTAAAAAAATCTGCCTGACCAATATGCCCACACATTGTTTCTTACCATATAACCATTTGCATTTCATTTAAATTCAAACTTTTGTATATGTGGGCGGGGGTCGGGCTGGGGCTTAGCCCCAGCCCGTGGTCTTTTGTGTTACACCATGTGACCTTCACCATGCAGTGGGCATGCGTGAGAGTGTATTTCAAATGCATCCCCCGGTCACACACTGTATATACCACATGCCAATTATTTATACGGAGGCGCGCGAATTGGTGTTTTAAACAAAGCCCTTGGTTTTGTGTGCATAACCATGCGCCCACGATATAGAGATTTTGCGTGGGAACCTTTCCATATTATGGTCTCGTTACCCTCCACACTACATCACTTTAACAAGGTTCTGTTTACATTCTCGTTTGGTTGATATCATTCGGTTTAAATTCTATGTCAGGGTTGCATACAGTCCGAGATTAGGGTGGTTAGTTACCACGGGATTCGGTTCCAAAACCGATATTTGCAACTACAGGTGGACTATGCACTTGAAAATCGTGGGGTGTTTACCATATGACCACCCAATATGACCTTAGGCATGGATATTCCAACGTCCAAAGGCCACGAGGCCTATTTTAGCATGGGGACTTGGCCATATGGCTCGCATGTAACCAACACATCCGCCCAAAAAGGCGCTTAGTTCCCTAACTTTTCGAAAAATTGGTGAATTTTGTGGAGATGCACGCGGATGTTGGGTTTAGGCACAGAAAACACTCAGAATCCAGGTGACTGACAGACAGGTGCATTTTGGCGAACCAGGGACAACAAGCTTGAAGGAAGAAAATGGCAGGAGGCCTATCTTCTTCATTTCTTGGCCAAATGAGGTGCGGTAAAAGCCCAGCTAGGGGTTTTTGGATGTGTTGAATCCATTGGCACTATTTTCACAGCCATTTGAAGACTTATTTTGCAGGTTTTTAACCATTGAAGTTTCAGGAAGCTCCAGGGAGCTTGAAGCCCTCATTGTTTGAGGTCTTGCTCAGATCAGACTATGTTTGTTTTCTGTGAATGAATACTCATTTTTGGCTATATAGTATGCTCTAAACATTTTTTGATAGGTTTCAGATCCATTTGAATACTTTTACAGGTGTTTTTGACAAAGAGAATCACATGGAAGCTTAAGGCCACATGTAGAAGAGGTCATGCCGAAATGAGCCATGATCAATTTTCAGAGTTTTATTAGTCATTTTTGGGGTTTTTATGTATTATGAACCCAATGGTACAGCCAGTATTTCCATTGGAGTTGAGAAGCATCTTGTAAAAGAATATTTGACAAACTAATCCCAAAGAGCCTAGTCCATTGAAGGAGGCTCAAGGAGATGTAGCCCAGAGAGGGGTGAACTCCTTTATCATCTTGTTATTGTTGTGAGTTTGATGGGTTATTTGCTACAAGCGATGTTGTTTTGTATTTGTTTAAAGCACATATTTAACCTTTTAAAAGAACATTTCCTCACACATGAACATTGAAAAGAAGAAGCATGAACTTAACACATAAATCATCATGCAGATTTTAACACATGAAGCAAGGTCCTGTAAAGTTTATTTTAATGAAGTAGAGGGTGCTTGCATAGAATTATAGGTCAACCTTCTATTTTCAGATCATAGACCCTACAAAAGTAGAAGTCATTGTGAAATGGACCAACCCAACTATTATCACAGAAGTCAAGAGCTTCTTAGGAACAATACAATACTGGAGGAAATTCATTGCTAATTTTGAGTACATAGAAGCTCGTATACATGCATTAACAAGTTTTAAACAAGTCTTTCAATGGGGAGGAAAGAAGCAAAAATCCTTCAAAACATTGAAGGAAAAGATAAGCACTGTGCTAGTTTTGGCACTACCATATTTACAATATCCATTTGAGATTCAAACCGATGCAATCGGATATGCCATGGGTGTAGTCTTGATGCAACGATGTAAAACTATATGTTATCATTCTAACACTTTCACTCAACTTGTGATTAACTATCCAACATATGATAATACATACTATATGTGTTGGTACAATGTGTAAAGAAATGGAAGAATTACTTAATGGGAAATGAGACAATTATTCATACAGATCATCAACCATTACATTATTTGAAGTCACTTAGCAGGCTACAACAGTCACAACATTTTAGATGGATGTGTTTTCTACAAAAGTTTCATTTGGTAATCAAGTATAAGAAAGGTATTCATAACAAGGTTGCATATATGTTGTCAAGAACAATAATTACTGCATCGACAATACTAAGGTATAATCCTCTATCTCATGAAAGTTATGAAAAATAATATGCTAAGGATGGTGATTTTAAATATGAGTACGATGCATTAACTCATGGAAATCAACATTTATATTATTATATGGAAGAAAATTTGTTATATTGAATCTTGGAAAGATTTTTATACCCAGAGATGAAAGAGTAAATGTAATAAGAGAAGCTCTCACATCTCTCATTTCTGGTCATTTTGGGGTTGGTAAGACAATAACACAGTTACAGAGGCATTGTTATTGGCATCGAATGAATGAAAAATTTTTCAAGTATATCAAAGGGTGTGTTATGTGTGCCACAAGTAAACATAACAAAAGAAAGTTGGGGTTGTATACACCACTTCTAGTACTTTTTCAGCCATGGGAAAGTATCTCCATGGATTTTGTAGGGGATTTGATGATGTCTAGGACATGTCAAGATTATCTATATGTTGTTACGAATAGATTCAAAAGGATGTGTATTTTGATGCCATGCAATAAACAGGTCACAGTTGAACATACAACACATATGTTATTTGCTAATGTTTGGTTTCATTTTGGACTTCCTACATCTATTATATCAAATCGAGAATATCGGTTTTGGGAAAGTTCTGGTCTCATTCATGGGAACTCATGGACACTAACTTGAATAAGAGCATGAATTTTAATCCATAGAAAGGTGGACAAATAGAGGTGGTAAAAGAAATAGTGGTACATCTATAACTTCGAGTATATTGCATCAAGCATCCTAAGTCATGGGATGAATAGTTGCCTTATGTACAACATGCCTATAATAATGCCATGCATTCTTATACTTAGAAAACTCCTTTTGAAAATGTGTTTGGGGTACTTTCATAAATCACATATGGTGTAACATCCCAAGCATTCCACTGGGATATGCCATATACAATTTTTGAACTGTATACAAAATTAAAACATATACACACAAAAACACTTGTAAAACTTTATATACAAAAATTAAAATAGATAAATACATTTTGAAAATGAACATATTCATACAGAATAATAATAAAAATATACATGCAACACACAAGAATAACCCATAAAAATAAACACATACATAATAATGCAACATGTAATTTAACACAAAATGTACACTTATCTTGGTAAAAATATCACCAACTGTGTGCAAACCTTCCATGAACCTCACAACCTTAGAACACGTTGATCATCACTCTCAACAGTGGGTCACCCCCGAGATGGGACTAAAATCCACCAAGGTAAAGGGATTCCTAACCAGGATGATGTAGCTCAGACAACATGAAAGACTCTATCATAGGTGTCAAATCGAACTAACAACCTATAGTCCCTCATTCCCCACATTCATGTCCCACCCCAGGAAGTGTGCCCCTTAACTGCTCAACATTCCTTCGACTGCCCCACTTCCTTTTCGGGGCTTCAACAACAGGCCAGACAGGAAGTCTCAGAGCCCTATAGATATAGTTTGGAACCTTCGGGAATCAATTCCCAGTAATTGTCTCATCTAGAGAGAAATTTCTCATGGGCCTGACAACACGCTTGTTCAGTCCAACTCCTAATCTAATCAGGTATGGGTATAGGTATGATTATAGGTACAGGTATGATTACAGTGACAAGAAGGTATGAATATAGTTACAGGTATAGGAACAGGAAGGTACAAAGGACAACTGACTGAGTGAGTGAATGATGATGGAATGAATGGGAAAATGAACTAAGTCCAAACTATATGTATGCATGTTCCCAACTTGACACTTTTCTTGTTGAGAGCTACTTTGGCCCACTTTTCCCCATCCTTAGAACTTAGTATAAAATAATTATCCATACTTCATACTTTAAGGAATATTAATATAATATTCCTTTTTGGATTAATCTCCCTAGCTTATCCATTTTCCTTAACTTCTAGCACCCACATTTCCCTAACTAGTGGATTTTAGTGCCCCATACTCTTTTATCATGGTCGGTCTACACACGATGATGTAATATATTAATTATAAGACATATAAAAAAATAGGCTCACTAGACTTTATCATCTAGGCTCTCTATCCTAATTCAACACATAAACCTCCTAGCTTATAATAACTGGCTCACCAGCCTATAAAGAACAACATATACACAAAGGCTCCCTAGCCTCAAAATCACTCACATTTAATTTTGTTGCGTGCAGTATCATAGAATGTGCACACTTCATCATTTTAGTGCACAATACATGTGTGTACTATACCATGAAAGGTACATGAAAAAATGATATCAAACAACTCACCAACTTAAGTACATTTGCATTTAGATTTAAAATTGGAGTTTGGCCTAGGGGTATTACATTCTCCTCCCCTTATTTATGCACTATCATCAGTGCAATATATACACATATATAACTACATTTTCAAAAATACTCAAAAAGATGCGGGCATTCTGCCTGCATAGCAGCTTCATGCTCCCAAGTTGCATCCTCAGGACCGTACCAGGTCCATTGGACCTTTACAAGCTCTATGGATAGATTCCAGAGTTGTTTCAGTTTTCGATCGAGAATGTGTACCGGATGTACTTGGAAAGAGCCTTATTTCTCCACCTGAATCACATTCCAATCAATAACATGATTAGTATCAAGTATATATTTCTTAAGAAATGATACATGAAATACATTATGAATGGTCATTGATGTAGGCAAGGAAAGCATGTATGCTACAGGCCCAATCCCCTCTAGGATTTCAAATGGCCCACAACAATGAGCTGCCAACTTTGAAAAATTTCCCAACTTCAGATAACTTCTATTATCCTTCACTTTCAAGAATACATGGTATCCCACTTTAAATTCCCTCTGAGTTCTGCCCTTATCAACATAGATTTTTTTCTTGTCTTGAACAACCTTTAAATTTTGTTTGATTTTCAACATTTTCTCTTCCATTTACTTGAGTAATTATGGCCCAACTACTGCTCTATCTATTGGTTTTTCCCAGCTTACTGGTGTGTTTCACCTTCTACCATAAAGCTCCTCAAATGGGCTCATCTTTAGAGATGATTGGTACCCATTGTCATAAAAAATTTCTACTAAGTGCAACTAGTCTTCCTATTTTTATGGTTTATCCATCACATACATTCACAACATATCCTAATCACTTGATTCACCCTCTCTGTTTGTCCATCTGATTCTGGATGATAAGTTGTGCTAGAATTCAAATTTGTTCCAAATCCCTTAAATAATCCTTTCCAAAAATTTTATGTAAATTTTGGATCTCTGTTAGATACAATTATCTTGGGTATACCATGTAATCGAGCAATTTCTCTCATATAAACATCAACAATGTTGGCTTCCTCGTGAGTGAGATTTACTGGAATAAAATGGGCAGCTTTAGTAAACTTATCCACCACTACCATAATAAAATCATGGTGCTTGTTTGTTTTGGGTAGTTTGGTGATGAAATCCATTGTTACAACTTCCCATTTCCACTCAAGAATGGTTAATGGTTGTATAAAACTAGTTGGGGTGAGATCGGAAGATCCCTTAAATAATCCTTTCCAAAAATTTTATGTAAATTTTGGATCTCTGTTAGATACAATTATCTTGGGTATACCATGTAATCAAGCAATTTCTCTCATATAAACATCAACAATGTTGGCTTCCTCATGAGTGAGATTTACTGGAATAAAATGGGCAGCTTTAGTAAACTTATCCACCACTACCATAATAAAATCATGGTGCTTGTTTTTTTTGGGTAGTTTGGTGATGAAATCCATTGTTACAACTTCCCATTTCCACTCAAGAATGGTTAATGGTTGTATAAAACTAGTTGGGTGTCTATACTTAGCCTTTAACTTTTGACACTTCAAACATTTGGCAATAAAATAAACAACTTCTTTCTTCATTCATGGCCAATAATATTCTCTCTTGACAATTGCAATACTTTTTTGATGATATGGGTGTTCAACATAAGGTACATTATGAATTTCTCTCAATATCATATTTTTCAATTCTTGGTAATTTGGTACATAAATTATTCCCGTGTATATGAGAATTTCATCATTTTCTAGCTTATAGTCTTCAATTTTTTGCTGCAAAATACCTTGTTGTAATTTTGCCACTAACTCCTTGTATTGCCAATATGATTTTGCATCCTCCAAAATTGTGTCTTTCAAATATAATTGGTACATGATAATGGTTGTATCATGAAACTCATGCACTCTTCTGCTGAGTGCATCAACCACTTTGTTCTCTTTCCCTTCGATATGCTTTATATCGAAGTCATATTCACTGAGAAAGTCTAACCACCTGCTTTGCCTAGCATTTAGAGTTGGTTGATCAAACAAATATTTCAGAACATTATGGTATGTCCTCAACTCAAAAAATTTCCCCATGATGTAGTGCCTCCACTTCCTCAAGACATTCACTATGGCTGCCAACTCTAAATCATGAATGACATAATGCCTTTCATGCTCCTTCAATTTCCTTGATTCATAACATACAACAAACTCATTTTGATCGAGGACTCTACCAAGTCCTTATTTACATGCATTTGTGCATACAATGAAGTCTTCATTTAGATCTACAATGTTTAGTATTGGAGCACTTGTTAATAATTGCTTCAAGTGTTGGAAAATCTTTTCACAATCCAATGCCCACTAAAACTTCACACCCTTCTTTTGCAAGGAAGTGATAGGGAGCACAATCTTTGAGAATCCTTCAATAAATATCTTATAGATTCCTTCAAGTCCCATGAATGATCTAACCTATGCCACATTCTTTGGCACTGACTATTCTCTAATGGATTCTATCTTCTCAGGATCCACTGCTATCCCATCCTCTAAAACGATATGTCTCAAATAATAAATTTGCTTCTAATAAACTGATAAATTTCTCAATTTGGCATACAAATGATGCTCCCTTAATACTTGTAATACCATCCTCATGTGTTGTTCATTCTCTTCCTCTGACTTAGAATATATAAGAATGTCATCTAAAAATATAATGACAAACTTATCAAAGTATTCTCTAAAAATACCATTCATTAAACACATGAATATAGTTGGTGCATTTGATAACCCAAATGGCACCACTGTGAACTCATAATGACCATACCTTGTTCTGAAAGTAGTCTTGTTGATGTCTTCTTCTT
>CBVK0100948881.1:0-30815 GCA_900067695.1 Picea abies | reverse complement strand
ATAAAAGAAAATTTAATAAATAAATAAAAATACAATATTAACAACTAAAATTGAAATTAAGCCAATTTAAAAAAAAAAAAAAACAAGACTTTCAATTGGCAATGTGGGGATTGCATGAGGCCCACTTGCCCCAAGACTTCTAAGTGGGCAACGTGGGGCTTGCATGCGGCCCACGTGCCCTTCGCTCTCCTTTATTTTGGATAAAAAATTTACGTTCTCTTTTAAACCCTAGACTCTTCCATTTCTCCCTCATTTGTTGTCGTTCTGTGGGGAGGTGTGAGGGAGCATGGCCACCATGGTTAACCCTCTCCTTCATACTACCTACAACTCGGGCATTTTTGTGCTATGATTTAGTTCAATTCATTATAAATTGGGATTTGTTGTGGGTTGGAATTATTCTTTCTTGTGCCAACAGAGTGGCTTGAAAGCCCAGCTATTGTTATGTGCCTGCATTCTTATTATTGTGACAATGGCGAGGTTTGAAGGTGTGGAAGTAGCACTGGAAGTCTAAAATTCGACAGTGTCATGCTTTGTTGTTCTCTTCATTCACGGGTTCGTGGGTTCTCTTCAATGAGCCAAAGTGGCGCTGAGAGTCTAAAATTTTTGGTGTTTTCATTCTTTGGTTTTGTTTTACATATATTTCTCTGACTTAATTGGAATCTACATTAGTCACCAATGTAACAATTTTTAAATGGTATCCTTAGTATGTTTTCTCTTTTTTTTTTTCTATCCTTACTCTAACAATGGATATGGAATATTGTTTTCCTATAATGTTCTTTATCCATTTTTTTTTTCTTTGTTATTTTTCCTTTTCATTTATTTTATAGTATTTTCTATAATAGCCTTTTATCTGAAGAAGCTTTCGGTGCATACATTTTGAAAGGTGTATTCTTTTTACCATTATAAAAAAAATTTGTAACCCCCTCCTCTCCTTGGCTTATAAAAGGAAGAAGCATGCACTATTCTTTCAGTCAACAGAGAACTAGTGAGTGTGTTTGCTTTCCACCGAGTGTTAAAGTCTGAGTGCTTTTGTATGTTGCTGTGACAACAAGTTTGTGAAAGCTTATGTGTTAGCAGCTGCTATAATTTATGAGCAATATAGAGCTCATGTGGCTATTGTTTGGATTCTTCTCCCTCCTGTCCCAACTTCCAGATTGCATATTTTACGTAGACACTACCTATCTGCTCTTTTAAATTAGTTCAAAGAATGCAATGTTTACACTCTTGAGTCTTTCTTTACAGAATTTTTGTATACGTTAATCTAAAGCTTTGATAGATGTAGTCTAAAGTAAGAGTTACCACATTCTCCTGTACCAAGTAAGGTGCATGAAGCTAAGCATGCTTCATCTTCCTGTTTGTAATGGGATTATTAGCCACTTGTACTGCACTCTGATTGTGACAGTACACTATAGTTGATTCCATATGAGGAAACCCACACTCCCATCGGGTGTCAAATCCAATCTACCTTAGTACCAGAATTCACTGCTCCTCTATGTTCAGCTTCAATGATCAGTAAGGGAAGGGCATTCTTTTTACATCTTCAAGTTAAGCCAAGGAGATTTCCTGTAGTATCATATTCTTGGGTCACCATCATTTTATTTTTAGTCTCAGTCTGGAGTTAAGAAAAGGCATACCATTACTTATGATACCCCAGCCCTACCTAAAGAAATAATTATATCTGAAGGAATGGACTTAAAGAAGCCGTCTTGCATATAAGAAAAGATGAATCTCTGACAGGGACACTTGCCCTGCAGATGGAACGAAGACGGGATTTTGCGGCCGACCTACGTGCTTGCCCCTTTCCCTTGGCGGTAGAGAGAAAAGGTAGGTTCGCTCATTTCATCTTCTTGAGTCAATGGCATTACTAAAACAAGTGAATGGAACTTTCTCTTCATCGATAAGAAATAGCGGAGAAAACATAACTAGATTTCTTATTCGTTCGATGTCTTCAGCTATTGAGCTTTCTCCCATTTCTACTTAATAAAAGTAAAGAGGAAAAGATTGTGTTTCTAGAGGTTCTTAAAAGAACTTAATTCTTGTGATAGTCACGAAGCAACCAATATTTAAGGAATATTTGACTTTTTAATCTTTGTGAACTTAGAAAAAAACTACGACGATGTCTGAAAGATAATATTTATAACTTGTGCACACACTTCAACGAGCTTGGATAAAATCACATTTCCTAAATTGCTTATATCTGGCAGGAATTTACTGCTGAGATATTTCATAATCTGATAATTACTGTAAGAGCATATTTTATATCAGCTAACTTGTTGAAGGTAAAGGTGAAGAGCATATTCCAGGGTCAGTGAAGGTAACTTGTTGCAGTTGTCGCTGCCCTTGTATGGCGACCATGTTTCGATATTGGCGCTTGTGCGCTGGCTTTGTGTATTATTTTTTTTTGAATTATTAATAAAAAAAAAAGTTATTTTTGTTGTGCATCTCGGGTTCTCTTTGGCGTGGCTTTGTTCTCAGCGTTTGTCAACATTTGGTGCTGGGAAAGTGGCTCTCGGTTCCTATGCCTCCTCCCCGTGCCTTGGTGCATTAATACATGAGTCCGTGTGCTAAATATCATCATGTCTGCATGCTGGGAGATCATTTTGTTTAGAGTCCGTGAAATGTTAATGGCCAGGCCATCTCCAATGGAAGACGCATTGAGAAACCACCATTTTTCTTTCAATGCCTGGTCAATGGTCTGGACGATGGCCTCTGGAGCTTTTCAGAGCTGGTGAAAGGCTTCCTCTCTTCTCCAATCCATCAAGAGTAGAGTCGGCACTCTCAGAGCCTCGCGCGGGGACTTGACAGGGGCACAGAGAGCGACAACTATTGCAGAGGGATTGCATAACAGTGTACGATGGTGGAGGATTGTAGGGTCAACGAATTTGGATTATATCATGAATTATGCATGGAGGGAGTCATTTTCTAGACCTTCACAATATGCTCATGTACTCTTTCATTTCAACGATATTCTCTCTGCCTTTGACGAGCTTATGCAAGCGAGGTTAGAGATGGAAAAAACTGCAATGGATTTCACAGAATTACCAACAGGTTTTGAGGATCTCCAAGTCACTTTTGTAGAAGCTCCTGGCTATTTTCAGCCAGTCTATAAGTTGATAAATTTTCTAGAATATTAATAGTCTATCAGACAATTTTATGATACCATTTTGTGATCTAGGATTTCTATTAGTAGATATTTTTTTTTTTGTTGAATCAAATTATCCATTATTAGCAGTTGTTTGGTGTTGGTTTTATCGAAGTTGTGTTTGATGAGAACCTTTTTGTAAGCTGAGAAATTCAGTGTGTGTGTGTGTATACTAAAATTAAAATGTATACTTGGCTTGCAGGTTAGGTGGAGCTGGCGCTGGAACTTGGAGCTGGAACTTGGCCCTTAGGCCACGATTTATCTAATTTCTGGGTGGGTACAATTCCATTACTAAATCGGGTAGGCGGGTAGGTAGGTAGGTAGGCCCTTGGTTCCAGATTTTGAACCAGGGCTCTGATACCATGTGTAGAGACCTAAATTAACTAAATTCTATTAAATCCATAAGATGAAATAGTAAACTTCTACTTCTACGTAGAAAACTTAGTAATTTCTTTTAATTCAAGATATAATCATGTTAAATTAATTAATGAACAAAAATTTCATAACAGAATAATACAAATTTTCCTCTTCCTGATGCTAATTTCTCGATTGACCTGGTTGTCTAGCCAATCGAAAGGAATCCTGGCCCCCATGCCCAAAACCCCCAGCAAACTGGTGCCCCCTGCTTCTGATTCACCGAAAGCCCCCAAAGACAAACTCCTCACACCAGCCATCTCCACCCAAATTCCGTCACAAAAATATCCTCCTCGAAAATGCTTCCTCCCCCGAAAGAATGCCTTTCACCGTAAGACTCTCCCCATCATATTCCCCCTTCACTGACTCTCCCCCTTTCATTAATTTCCTTATCCATTTATTTATTATCTTATCCCCTTATATTTAATATCTTATCCCTTTATTAATATCTTATCCCTTCCGGTGTACGTAAGTCTTTAACAAATTAAACTTATTAACCCCTTTAATTCTTTACTCAGTTAATTAATGAGTCAATTAATAAGTAATTAATCATTGAAAGATATGAACAAGTAATTAATAATAGTTAATTAGTTAATATTATTTAAGAAATAATTATCGTTTAGCTAACATTTTAGGACAGACAAATTATCAAATTAATTATAATTTAATAATCCTATACATCTATTTAAGCAGGGTGATTACATGGACACACAAGCATCAAACAAAGGATGGTGAAGTAATGCAACTATCTATTCTATCCTTGTATGTCATATCATCTCTGGTGGATTTATATTCAAGGTGATGTGTATCTATCCAAGGTGATGTGTAGCTCTCCAATTCAATCTGGGTTGTTTTGGTTATTGAGGTTTGTCTATAGCATAGTCTTTATAATTTGGCTATGGTGGATTGTGCTCGAGTATTAGTTTGTGGATGAGGTGAGTGAGTGCTAGTGTTCAAAGTGGTGAGAGGAGACATTTTGTAATAATTAGTGGTTATGATGTAGTATAAGAACAAACAAATTGTAATGAGTTAATGATTATTGGTTATGATGCATAAGAACAAACAATTTGTAATGAGTGAGTTGGTCGAGGTCCCAAGGCATATGTAGGTTCTAGAGTGATAAATTATGGAGGCTAAGAAAGACATGAACAATAAAACCTTGCATTGGAATGATTGGCACATTGTGTAGGAGAAAACCTTACAAATTGATGCCAAAGAGTGGGTGAGGCATGTAATTGATACAAAGGCTCTAAGAGGTTGAAGACCCACATGGATGATCAAGAAATAATTATTTGTTAATAGTTGAATAGTTAAGAGCAATGGTAACTAGGGTCAAGAAGGAGTATATTAATTCTCTTGGCAACCAATGCCCATATTATCCGATCAACCATACTTTGTAAGGACATTGTCTCATACTTTGTAAAGGTACTCTTAAAGTCATAGTGAGAATGGTCTCTTTGGAGAGAAACCTCTCTAAATATTATAGACAACAATATTGTAGTGAATTTAGATGATGAAATATAAATAAAATTTTAGAATAATAATAATAATAATAATCTATTTTTAAGGTCACGACCAAGACAGAGACCAAATTGGTGTATAAGACCCCATCCACCCAATGATTTGACTGGTAAATTCTACTGAGGTATACATACCCTACCCCCCTCTGACCTCTTAGGAGGAAACACATATTCTTAACCATTAGGCCCACCCAAGCTATACATACCATGCAAAGTTTATGTATTAAATTGAATCATTTAATTATTATTTTTTTAAATTATCATTTCTAATTTAAAAAAAATATATTAGTTTAATTTCTAAAATTTATACAATATAAATAAATATTTTTGAAATATTAATAATTATCATCAAACATTTATTATTGATATTTTAAAAATTAATAAAATTCATAAATTGTACCTTCTTTTAAACAATAAAACATTTTTTTATTAAATATTATTATTACATTATAAATATGCATCTTGTACATTCAACAATTTTAGACATGCAATATTATAGATCTGAGTGAATCGAGAAATCTCATATATCTATGATAGAGTCAAATGCATTATGAATTATGCACCAATACCCGTGGTATATTGAGTGTACGATTTGAATGGAGACCCTCAAAATTTAAACACACTTAGCTACACATATGGAGCGAAGAGGGGCGCCTCTGGGGAATTGTTTTGATGATGTAATAGAGGTTGAAGTCCTCCTTCCACTAGACATGGTATTTTAGTTATAGGAGTTGCTCCAAGGATATATAGCATTGTATATTGATTACCAGCTGGTTCAAATCTCAAGCTAGTTGGTTCAAAACAAAACCATTGTAAACCTGTTTAAATAATGGTCCTCAAATGACAGTCCTCTACAACATAGACTCAAGCTTACACTCAAATGACATGCAAGTGACGGTCCTATGCAACATAGAGACAAGATTACACTCAAATGACATGTGGATGACATGGGTGAGCGAACATGTGGTATGTTCTTATAAGCGTTGGCAAGAAGGCACATGGTATGTGTTAGAATTGTCAATGCGGAAAACACAATTCTCAATGATAATTAACAATCACACACATAAGAAATAGACACAGGGATTTCACGTGGTTCACCCAAACATTGGGATACGTCCACCAAGCATAGGCATTGGTTGTCTTATTATTCATATCATCGAGATTACAACCAGCAACCTTGAGAGGGCTTGAAGCCCGTGGCTCAATATTTGTCTCTCAGGCACAAATACTTAAACAACTTCTCCCATGGTTACAATGAAACTAATTAGTTAATTATACATGATAACTTAGGTTTCCTTATCTCAACCAAAAGCTGAATAATAGGAACTAGATACACATCCTATGGGGATTTGTTGTCACCATTTCAACAATCTCCACCTTGACAACAATTTTCCTGATGCCTTGTCCAATTTGATTCATCACCTTCAAGAGAAGCAAATCACGACCACAACTTCTCTTCAATACTGGTTCAAAAATATGTCTGCACAACTTGCTCAAATATGGACCACTCCACCTCCATTAGTAACATGTCTTACAAAGTGATACCATGTCCAATTTAGGTAAGTTGAACTATGTGTCAAATGCAGAAGGCTTTGACTACCACAGAAAACAAAACCTACACTTTGTCCAAACTAACCCAATGGTCCCTTTATACTCATAAAAGACAAAATTTGAAGTAGATCTTTTCTTGTCCAAATCCTCCTGCAAAATCTGAATTATCTAAGACAAAAAACATTGAAACCACTATAGGTGATACATGTGCCTCTAACATACCGAAGCAATCAATTTCACTACTTTACCTGGATTTGTCATGTGACCACTGACAACACAAACTGAATGTGAAATGTCTGATACATGAACATATCAAACCTTTCCATCGCATACTTTATACTTCCAACTAGCATACAATACATGATATATAACCTTTTCTTCCACATTACAAGGATATACACATAAAGAAAAAAAAATGGAAAGCCAAAGGTATATTTTACGGTTTCACATTATTCATGTCAAATTTCCTGAGTATCTTTTTCCTTATACTGCAACTACGATAACCAAAGCTTACCATCTTTCTCGTCTCTATGTATTTCCATGCCCAAGATTTTTTTTTGTTGCTCCTTGATCCTTCACCATGAACATCCTTGCCAACAGAGCCAAGATGTTGATCTTAACCATGCTTTTAATTCAAAAAACATATCGTCAGCAATCTAAACACCAAGATGATGAATGTACCATAAACACAATGGTTAAATTCATTTCTTGTAAAACTTGGCTCACCATGAAGGAATCACCCATCTTGTACCAATGCCTGATGCGCATTTCATGCCATACAATGACTACTTGAGCTTGCAAACAAATATTCTTTTCTAAGCCTGAACAAACCCTTCTGGTTGTTCGATATACATTTCTCCTCATACAAATCTCCATAAAAAAATGGTCTTCGCATCTAGGTACAAAAACTAGTTCCAATGCTACATGAATATAGAAAATCTTAACAACTGACGAGAATATTTCATGGACATCAATGCCTTCCAAAATACCTTTCTCCTATCAGTCATGCTTTATTCCTTTCATCTTTTACTATGTCTAATTTGAGAAGAAATCCATCAAACACTACCTGTGTTAATGACAATCTATATCCCTTGGCATTGTCATTATAACCAACAAAGAGCTACTTGTTTGATCTAGATCCTACTTATAATGTTGATGAGAGCATGAACATAATAATTAAACAATTTCAAAAAACCAAGTAATCACAAGAGAAGACTTGTTCAATATACCTCTTCCAGAATCTTCCAACCTTTTGCAACTAATGGTGACCGATTTTCCAGACAACACTTAACTGCTTCTGACCACAACTCAAGTTGCAACTTGGCATTACTGAAGATGCCATTCAACCCCAATTGTCCTATAATAATTTCCAAAATTCCAAGGAATATGAAACTGCCTCCATCATGTGTTCTCAAACCCTTGATTTAACCTGTCAATACATAAACACATCATCCTTTCTATTGACCCAAATTTTTGAGCAGGACACCTTCAGTGCTCCACCTCGAAAAGAGCATTCGAAACCTTGATCAAATCTGACCAAGACTACCAAATGAGCTTTTCACTGCTCACCTCCAAGCCATTATTCAATGGAGTTTCACCGAGCCCTTAAACATGCTCCATGACATGCAATTATATGGACACCATACCACGGGAAACCAATAATCATGGACCCAAAACCCACAACTTTCATAGGTGACTTAATAGAACTAGGGGTATGCATGCCTAACCAGGTCTTACAACAATATGCCTAATTACATATAACCAAAAATACAACTCCAAAAGAAAATGTTCACATGGTAACTTTACCATTACCTTTATTGCGATTGTTTCCATTTACATTTACCATCTCGTTGTCAATCCTACCACCTAAATCAATTCCACCTTTTACTTTTCATTTTATTAAAAGGGAAATTAAAAAATTCACCTTTACTTTAATGCCAAAGTAAATCTTCCAACATTCACCTTTACTTTAATTCCAAAGTAAATCCTCCAACATTCACCTTGCTTAGCATTGTTCACTAGAGGCGAAATAAACCTTGCAACACCTCCACCTGAAACTTGGTACTCTGTATCTTTGTCGTTATCTCAAGAAACTGAATCACGACTTATAAAATCAAAAGCTTTTAAAAAATTCAAATGGGAATTAAATAAAAGAAAAAGGATTAAATTTACCACTTTATATCTCCCATTCCATATTCACTTTTATTTTACTTCCTCCACCATTTTCACCAGGGATGATTTTAACGATGGAAATTTATTTTAAATTGTAGAAGCCTTGGTGAATCTTACTAATCCTTCATATGGCAACTATAAATGGTTGCCGATATTTTTGTAAAAATATTCAAATTTCTAAGGATTTTATGTAGTTTATATTAACTTTTGGTGAATTTCAAGGTAAAATCATTTTATCCTATAAAATTTGGGCGAATCATTTTTAGAATAGTGAATATTGTTTTGGGAAAAACCATGGAAAATTATCCCATGAGCGAAATTTAGCCCCTAAAATCATCCCTAATTTTCACCTCACAACCCTTCACTTTAAAAAAGTCAACTTTTTATAATTAAAACCTTTTTCAAAAGACCATACACAAATATTTTTAAGTAAGGAGCCACCACACCTCCCGTCATGGGTAGCCTGCGGATATCTAGGAGCTGTCGCACCTCACGGCATAGATTGTCTGTGGAAATGTGAAAAAATTACCAATGGAGTCTCCACACCTCCCATTATGGATGGCCTGTGGAAATTTTAAATTTTACCAATGTGGAAAGTGTTCACTAATGGACACCATGACCTTCTAGAGGAGAGACCTGTAGAAATTTGGAGATTGATGCACCCTTTCTTTTAATTTGAAAACTTGATATTTTCTGGTCTCATGGATCTCCAACTAGAAAATCTATGATACCACTTGTTAGAATTGTCAATGCAGAAAACACAATTCTCAATGATAATTAACAATAACACACATAAGAAATAGACACAAGGATTTCACGTGGTTCACCCAAACGTTGGGCTATGTTCGCCAAGCATAGGCATCGATAGTCTTATTATTCATATAATGGAGATTACAACCAGTAGCCTTGAGAGGGATTGAAGCCCATGGCTCAATATTTGTCTCTCAGACACACATATTTAAACAACTTCTCCCATGGTTACAATGAAACTAATTCATTAATTATACATTCTAACTTATGTTTTCTTATCTCAACGAAAAACTAAATAATAGGATCTAGATCCACATCATATGGGGATTTGTTTTCACCATTTCAACAGTATGTTCTTATAAGCATTGGATAGATGACGAAACATTGAAGGCGAACCTTCGCTTAAAAAATGCCTTCCACGTAATAAGTTTAAAAAGATAAGAAACTTTTTTTTTAAGTGTATTGTGTATCTAAATTATATTATAATTTCAAAATATTTGTTAAATTTTGATTTTTCAAGTCATCAAAATTATGGTGATTTTGGAAACGTTTTTCTAATGTTTTCCAAACACATAAATAACATGTTAAAGATTTCAATAAATAATTGTTATCATTTTCAATTAAGTTCAAGTCCTTATGGTATTTGTGTGGATTGTTAAAAAGCAATCTTCAATATAAAATTTGATATTTAATTACGGGATAGGTGTATATGAATAGAAAAATTACATTTATTAGTTTTCTAATTAGAAATATGTAATGTCTGGATGAAACAAAGTTACTAAACTAGAACTTGGCCCAAAAAACATATATTTTTGGCAAAAAAACATTTTTCAAGCATGGCCTTCAAAATTCATACAATAGCTCAAAAAACCTTAAAATCAACACCTAAATAAAAAGAGACGAAATGTTAAAATTATGGCTAATTACTAGTTATTATAAATTGTAGATTTCACAACAAATCTCTATCCAAATAAAAAATCCAAAATTGGACACTAAATGGTCACTTGAAAATTTATTTACTAGTTTTTTTTTTAAATTTATTTACTAGTTTTTTTTTTAAATTTACTTCAAAAAATAAATAAAGAGAAAGGAGAAAATCTTCACAAATTTTTCTTCTTTAAATGAAGAAAAAAACACATTTAAAAAAATATTCAAAAGCCAAATTATAAAAAAAAAAATAGAGGTGAAAAAAAATCAAAACTAAATCGAAATGAAAAATTTAATGGAGAAACAATAAATTTAAAAATATATATTCAAAATCCAAATTTGAAAAAAAAAATATTAAAAAAACGGTGAAAAAAAACCTAAAAAGAAATAAAATACAAAATAAAATTTCCCCAAAAAGAACAATTTAAAAAAATATATTGTACATATTTTTAAGATTGTTTTTTTTTAAATTAATTTCTTTTGTAATTTTAAGTTTTTTTAATTATTTGTTTTTTAATTTTATGTTTTTTTTAAGTTTTTTTTTATTATTGAATTTTTTGTTTTATGTGTTTTAATTTCGCCTTTTAATTTAATTTTTTTTGTGTTTTTTAACCTTTCTAAAGTTTTTGGGCCATACATACTTTTTAACCCTTTTTATCATATTTAAAAATATTGTTAATTAATTACAATGATTTTCTAAGTATTGAAGTAAAGGTGAAAAATGTCTTAAAAAATATTTTTAAGATTGAAAGAAGCATGGAAACTGACTAAAATCATAGTTGAAAAGAAAATTATATCAAAAACCCACCTAAAAGAGGAGGGGGGTGCTACCGATAGCACCATTTTTAAAAACAGGGTAAAAAATGTAAACCCCTAAAAAACTATGTTATGATATTTAATGAAAGGAGAATATGCTTATATTTGGTACATCACACGATCCTAGGGGTAGGATATTCAATGTTTCTTATGTACTTAGTCCACTTATCTCAAATGGATAGGCTTCTATGACCTCAATTGACTCGTCTAACAAGAAGAAGCTTACTTAGCAAGCTAACATATGCTTGAAAAACATAAACATGCACCTACCAACATACTAGATCTGTATGGAACCACTTGAGCTGTTATGAGGAACATGATTGGTAGTTGGGAAACTAATCACCGTTGACAATTTGGTCTCTTTAAGAATGCAAGGAGTCAACTGAAATGGACTGATGTGGTGGAATCCATGGATTGCTCCTTTAGGATTGGGATTTGTAGGTAGTGAGACACGTCTACGGGAAGACACAGGAATCCCAAGGGATTAGTGGAAGAAGAGGAAAAAGGTGGAAAACAACACTAGATGACAAACAAATGAACAAAATATAGAGGAGAACAACTAGTCACCGAGAGTGGTACCATAGGAACAAATCACGCAATGAACAAAGATGTTCAATGCCACAAATCAAAGAAAACAAGAAGATGGAGAGATTTCCTTAAAGAAAATAGTAATCTCTCTGAATATATAGATGATCAACCTAAAACATAGAAGACCTAGATCTAGACTAATGTTATAGAGGGATGTAGCTTCGTACTTACTAGAAAGAAACCAACACTCATAATGGGAGGTCATTGGGGGAATATATAGTAGAGAAGGGACTCCCTTGTGTAGATGAAATAATTTGATAAACTACCTGATAAACCTGTAGAGACCCTCAGCTTGGTGGGAAGGGGGAAATTTCTATCGTTGTCAGTGGAGGAAGGACATAAACCTTCCTAGATCATTTGACCTTGAAGACTAGATGAATCATTCCACTTGTGTTATCATGGCTTGCATGGGAGTGGCATACTATAGGAAAGTACTCTGTAGTATGGAATAAGGTTGGAATAAAAAAAATCCTCTCTCAGTCAGTTGGTGGTGGTTATTTCCCTTATCAGTTCAGTGTTTAACTCGATCTATTGAATTGTGCTTGAATGATGTAATTAAGTGTTTATTTGAGTTAAATGTGAAATGTGAATGCTTGTAAATGATGATTTAAACTCCTGATTAAAATGGAATGTACCAATAGTAATAATTTCTTAATTTGTTGTATTCACAAATCTGAACAAGTATGGGCAGTCTGTGTCCCTAAGGATCTTGCATCTTTGATTGGAAATTTTGCAGTATATCGACATAATCTTCATAAGGAAGATGATTAAAGTGCCCTAGTGTCGCGTAGGACTGTGAGTAGGTCGAGAGATCCTAAAAATAAAGTACTCACTAGTTTTAAGTGGAAATCTTGAAAGACATTAAATAATCATTCTCTCGACGAAGTTACAAGGTCTTCGATAGTCTCAAAGTCATTTTCTGACTCTTGAATACTTGGTAAAATCCTTAAAGAATCCATGAAATTGGATAAGTACCAAAATCAGAGCATTAACTAGTGGAAAACCCTATGTTTAGTGGAGAGAGTTTACAACATTCGATCGAGTGGGGCGAGTAGATCTCATCCCATCCTCAGGGAAGGAATCTTTGTTGGGAGCGATCAAGTGCTAGGACTTGTGTGATTTCCAACAACAATGAAGTCCTTGAGATGGGATGAGGACCATTGATATGTCATGCTGAACTCGTAGATGTTCAAACCATGTGTACCAATCATATTGTTGTCAGGGAATAGAATATTGACAAAGTTGGGAAATGGGTTTGCAATATCATCAACAACGACGAAGGTCTCAAAAATAAATGAGAGCCATCGATTGGTACATAGGAAAGAGTTGATATCCATTGTAGATTGTTGTAGGTTATGTTTAAGTGAAAAAAAAAGGGATAATTATGTCATGGCAATGTGGCGTACCATCATACAAGACAACATACCTCTGGGGGTGACATGTGTCACTAGTGGAATGGTCGATGGGATAAGAGTGGTTCCAGAGGGGCTGGAAGCCCTTAAGTCCCTGATCGCTAATATAATCCATTGGATCTAGATGTCGTTAGATCCCAGTTGTTCGTCAGAGTTAGTGAGTAGAGGGCTAGAGTGAGTTTGGACGATGAGACGATGATGAAAAGGGGCTTAGATTTAAACAAAAGTCACTGTTCGGTAGGGAGGCAAGATGAAATATCGTTCATTGATCCTTGTAGGTTACGCCCACTTATGGGAAGAAAGTTCAAAGGAATGGGCATTATTCGTCATGCAAGATAAAGGCGTTGACAAGATATGAACCATTGATTGTAGAAACCTAAGATCCATCATATATGAGTCTTAATTCCTATAGAGTGATCATCATCGAAGTAGAGTGGTTGGGGTGAACGATATCTCATGGGAGATAGACCTTGACGATGATGAAGAAAGGTTTTGTGAAATCAGAACCATTAAGTGTTGAGCCAACTGGAAGGTGACACATCATATGGAAGAATTGGTAAGGATCCATGTGGATGCCACATGGAAGTGATGTGGAATCATCAATGAGAGTCTGAAAAATTTGGGAGGTTGTAACTCTAGATATAGATATTGGATTTAGGTATAGTCACGGTTGTTGGAAATATCTCGATGAGTAGAATCCACCTACGAACCTTGGAGATAGACAAAATATGAGTTGAGAAATAGAAATTATAACATCCCACTAGCCTAAGAGAGGATTAGGAGGTCTAGTGTGCTACAGAGTGGTATCAAAGTGATGTTCAAACTCTAGTATTGAGTGGGTCATTGAGGCTGCTTAAAATGGTTTTAAAAAGTTTTTAATGCTTCCTGGAATGCATTCTTAAAATTTTGTTATACTGGCTAATAATAATTGTTGTTTCAACACGTAGGATTTACTGAAAGGTAGACAAAGGTGAATGGTGAAACGCAGCATGGAAGACACCTCACATTTTATAGATGAGGGATCTAACGGCCAGAGGGATAGAGAGACCCCTCCATTTTTGATAGCTACTATTATAATCCTAAAGGAAGACAATGAGAGGCCCATGAGGGCCCAAGACGAGCTGGCAGAATTAAATGCAATGTTATTGTACAACTTCTCTAAAATCCATAAGCATATCCAACAAGGACCTAGAAATGTAGAGTTGCAATAATTAGAGATGTTGAAAACGCCTTGAGATTCCCAGAAGCTTATATTGACTCACAATGATGTAGAAAATAGTTCTTCAACGAAGAGGCATCAAGATGACAAGAAGGGAATATCTAGTGGAAGTATTTCCATGGAGTCATCTAGAAGCTAAAATACTTTAGTAAAGCTATCCAATAGTGGTATGGAGACAAGTGTTCCCAGAAAAAAGAAGATAAGGCATTCTCAAAGTTCCTTTACTAAATAATTCAAGAAGGCTAGTCAAGCTACCTTTGATGGAGAAATTAAGAAAGGAGAAGAGGTCGAGGCGTGGCTAATTGTCCTAAAAAAGTACTCTTGGGTACACAATTACTCTGAGAATACCAAGGATAGGATTTCCATTTTTATTTTGAATGGAGGAGCTTCCATTTGGTGGGAATACCTCAAAGAAATCAAAGGATTGAGGGAGAGCATGCTTACTTGGAAGAATATTTATAAATACTTCTAAAAGGAATACCTATTGAAGAACTATTATGATGATAAAATAAAGGAATTCCATAAGCATAAGTTGGGTCAAGTTACCATGGATAATTATTATAAACAAGTCATGGAGATGTTGAGGTATGTACCTTACCTCGAGGATGAGAAAGAAAGAGTACAACATTTTCTCTTTGGATTACCACAATCCTACCGGGACATGATTTAATTTGATAAGCCAAAGACATTGTAGGACACTATATGAAAGGTTGAGTGTTTTTATGATGAGTTTAAGCATAAGCAAGAGCCTTCTAAGGATTGGAAAAGGAAGGATAGGAGTGGATTCTAGAAAAGGGTATTTAGGTAATTTGCATACACAAATTCAAATAAGGGTGCACAGTTTAGTAATCTAAGAAAAAGTGTACACCGGTGGAATTTTAAATCTCAAAGTGGAAATAATCTATTAGAGAAAGAAAGAGAAATAATAGAGGAACCTAAGAAATGAACTTTACAATGTTAAGGATGTTGAGAACACAACTATGGAGGGATTGTCGTCATAGACAACATGACAAAAATAATTTTTATCATGTGAAGGAATCAAATGTAGCTAATGATGTGGCTAGAAGTGTGTCAAGGTTATATGTAGTTGTGGAGAATCAACAACCAGACTGCCAAGATTTTGTAGTGGTGCTAGAAGGTATAATTTGCAAGAAACCTATTTCTATTTTAATTGATCATGTATCTAATATTAGCTATATCTCACCAAAATTTGTTGAACCATGTGCCTTACAAAAGAAGAGACATGTGAGAGCATGGTTAGTGCAATTAGCCACATGTAGTAAGAGGAAAGTAGTTGAGGTCATACAAGCCTATCCATTTGAGATAAGTGGATTGAGTACACAAGAAACATTGAATATCCTACCCCTAGGATCATGTAATGTACTACTAGGCATGGATTGGTTAGCTTTCCACAAGGAAAATATGAATTGCTATGAGAAAAAAATAGAATACAAATAAGAATAAGGTAATGCAATAAATTTTCAAGGCATTCATAATCCATTTCAATAAGGAAAATATCAGAGTTTCAACTTAAGAAGTTTAGTCAGAAAGGGTGGCCCTTGTATGGCATACAAGTTCTTAACTCATCAGAAGATAAGGAGTTGAAGAATAAAGATCACCCTATATTGTGGGAGTTCAAGGATGTATTTCTAGAAGAGGTGTGTCGATTACCTCCAAGGGGAGATCTCTATTTTTAAATAGATCATGTACCTGGAAGGGTACCATCTTCAAAAGTATGATATAAAATGAGTACACCAGAATTGGTGGAGATAAACGTACAAATGAAGGATATGTTGGATAAAGGTTACATTAGGTCGAGTGTATCTCCATGGGGAGCACCAACCTTATTTATAAACAATAAACATGGTAACTTCAGACTATACATTGACTATATGTAATTGAACAAGTTGTCTATCAAGAACAAGTATCATTTTCCTAGGATTGATGATCTCTTTGATCAACTCATAGGATATGTAGTCTTTTGAAATATTGATTTAAGGTATGGATATCACCAAGTTAGGATTGAGGACAAGGAAATACATAAGACAACCTTTAGAATGAGGTATGGACAATATGAGTTTCTAGTGGTGCCATTTGGGCTTACAAATTCACCAACCACATTCATTTGTTTAATGAATAATGTGCTCAGGAAATATTTATACAAGTTTGTATTAGTATTTGTAGATGACATCTTGGTGTATTCAAAGACTAAAGAAGAACATGAGGAACATCTTATCATGGTGTTACAACCATTGAAAGAACACCAACTATATGCTAAATTCAGCAAGTGTGATTTCTTTCGAAAATAAATCTGGTACTTAGGCCACATAATCTCAATAGAAGGGGTGGCAGTAGATCCTGAAAATATTAAGGAAATCATGGATTGGCCTACCCCTAGAAATGTAACTGAAGTAAGATCCTTCATGGTATTTTCTAGATATTACAGATGGCTCATAATGGGATTTTACAATATCGTTAATCCCATTACTTCATTGCAGAGGAAGGGGAATAAATTTGTACGGTCACAAGAATGTGAGGCTAGATTCTAGAAGCTAAAACATCTTTTAACTAATGCCCATGTTCTAAAGATCGCAGAGCCTGAAAAAGATTTCCTAGTTTGCACAGATGCTTGGAAATATGGACTTGGTGGAGTTCTTATGCAATAAGGGAAAGTATTTTTTATGAATCACATAAGCTAAATGAGCATGAGAAGTAGTATGTCACTCACGATCTAAAGCTTGCAACAATTGTGCATGTGTGGAATATGTGGATACATTACTTACTCGAGAGAAGGTTTATCCTAATGATGGACCACTGTGGTTTGAAGTACCTATTCAACCAACCAAGGCTGAATGCTAGATAGGCCAGGTGGATGGCACTAATCAATTAGTTTGATTTTGAAATCCAGAACATTAAAGGAAAGGGAAATAAAGGGGTAGATGCACTTAGTCATAACATACAAGTTATACACATGGAAACAACATGTGTGGGAGATTATAATATCAAACATAGTATTAAAACCCTCTTGCAAGAAGATGATTTCTTCAATCAAGTAAAATAAGGGCTACAAAAACAACCCATGGAGAAGAAATATGAAGGATATCATCTTGAGGCTAATAATTTGTTGTTGTATAACAACAGGTTGTACATGCGTAATTCATCATATTTGAGACATTGGGTTATGGATGAGTTCCATAGAAGACCTTATGTAGGTCATCATTCCTATAAAAACATGGTAAAAACAATAATACAATTATATTATTGGCCTCGAATGAAGCAATACATCATCGAGTACATTGCTAAATGTTTATAGTTCCAACAATGAAAAGTTAAGAACATACATCCTACAGGTCTATTACAACCTCTTCCTATTCTAGAGTGGAAATGGGAAATGATTTCCATGGATTTTATTATTGGTTTACCAAAGATAGCAAAGAAACAAGATGCAATCACAGTTGTAGTAGATAAGCTAAGAAAGGAAGCTCATTTTATCCCAAGTATTTGCAGTCTTTTGTGAGATATTGCCTCAACATTCCCTCTCTATCCCCTTTTCTCCCATACAATCCATTCCCTTCCCTTGAGATGATCAGTAGATTGTGAAAGAAGGCATTTGGAAGGTGCACTTGGAGCATTGTTAGGAGGAGCCGAGACCAAGTTTGTGGAACGTTGTCCCGCAAAGTTTGTAATATCCAATATTTGAGTATTGAATAAAATAATCACTTTTCCTTGTCCCAAATGATTGTTTTTATGTATTTTATTTGATTTATACATAACAATTTATATCTAACCCTAATTGATGAATATAAATAGAATGATTGTAGCCTTGTTTTCCTAGTTATGAATGCAGGTCAGCTTTGGGAGGAGACTTGCATCCTTGGGAGATACAGAACTTGAGGAGATCAACACCAAACATTGGATAAAAGGTACAGTTTCTGATTTACTCTTTTATTTATTCTTCTTCATCTATTTTGGAATGTTTGGGGTAGTGTTGAAATTAAATTGAATTTTAGGGAGTCATTTTCTCTGGCTATACTCAGAACCATGGTATAGTTATAGGGGGGTTTTCCCGCTAGAAACACTTAATTATACTGAGGGGGGGATGAATCAGTATAATATTACTTTTACTTTTATTTCAATATTTATCAATGTGTTACTTTACAGGATATAACCGTTAATGTTAAATACAAAATCATACAATCCACAATACATAGAAATTTAATGTGGAAACCTACATGGGAGAAAACAACAAAAAAACTCTTATAAAATCTTGTAGGAACCAACCTACTGTTACTATATTTGTAGGAACCAACCTGTAGGAGACATCAATCCCCTTAGTTGAGCACTAACTTAGCACTACATGTAGGAAATAATCTACAGATGTAATATTTTTAAGAACCAACATGCGGGAGACACCAATCCTCTTTGTTGAGCACCAACTCAACAATATGTAGGAACCAACCTATTGGAGACACCAATCTTCTCAATCTTTAAATAATGTCAAACCTTCTCTTTCCTTTAAGACTTCACTTGCATAAATATATTTCTTTGTCTTTGTTTTTATAACACATTCCTTAAGTTGACAATCTACTTGATTTTAGAATTTCCTTAGACCTTGCACCTCCCATCCACCCTTAGATGATTACATTATCTTCCTTTCATTCTCTGACATCCTAGAACCTGAGATGCTCAAAGATTCTCTTCCACACTTCCTCAAAATTTTTAACACGCTCAAAATAGATTCAAGAAAAGATATTTATATAGTCCATGCTTCCATGGATTTATCCACATAAAAAATGTGTCCATGGGGTCAGCTCCAGATCTCCTCAAAATAGGGTTGTGAAACTCCTTATAAATTGACATATACCCCAATTGGTTTTGTGTGTGATCTTCTCATAGACCACAGTACAAAATTCAACACTCAGTAGTCTTCCAATCAGTCCTCGATATAATATCCACCATTGATCTTCCCACTTCCATTCAAAACACACAATACATCCTCAACGCTTAACAACCATCATATCATATTCTCAATTAAATATCAGTCTTTGATCTCATTCACCAACCATTGGCACATGCAACATAACTTCAATTCTCAACTATCATCTGATCATTCCTTCATATTTAATCTTTACCATTGGTCACATCATGTAGCCAAAATGCACAACCATCGTCTGATCAGTCTCCTCAATTAAATATCAGTCGTTGATCTCATTCACTAACCATTATCACATACAACATAGCTTCAACAGTCATCTATCATCCGATCATTCCTTTGAATTTAATCTTGACCATTGGTTTGTTTACTATCCACCAAAACACACCATGCAACAACAAAGTAGAATCATCATCCAATTACTACTAGGATTAAATATAAACCATAGATATGCTATTGTTGGCCACCAAAACACTTGACACTACCATGACACTCGACAACCATCTGATATGGACTATGTTTCAATCTAAGTCGTTGATCTGTTAGTTTGATGGTTTACTTCATCATTTATTGTATACATACTTTCACGACCTCCAAAATACACCTTCGCATTCCACCACACTTATTTTGTACCTATAATTTGAAAATTTTCAAGCATTTCAACACGGTTCTAAGGAATTTGCATTCAAACTTCCATGAAAACCAAAATACACCTTCACATTCTGCTGCACTCATTTTTCATCCATACTTAAAAAAGAAAATCAAGCATGTCACCACGAGGCTAAGTCATTTGCATTCAAATTTATGCAGCCTCCATAATACACCTTCATGTTCCATGCACTCATTTTCCACCCATACTTAAAAACAAATGAAATCATTTCACTGTGAGTTTAAGGAATTTTCTTGATTCACTTGTTTATATCCACAACCCAGTTCGTTTGATCGATTCCTCATACTTGGAAAAATTTTGAAATATCACCACAAGACATGAGACATTATGATACTTCTCCTCCATGCTTCATTAACTCTACGATGTCCTGATACTTAGTCAATTTTTGATATCTGACCTTGGGTCCATGGGTTCACGCTCATTTCATTATTTCTTCACATACTCCTGAATCTGATTGTTCTGATCCATTGTATTGATTTTGCAGATGAGGTGGATTCCACATGGACTTCTTCTACATGTATACTAGATGGCATGGCATCAGTACATATCCTAACACATGGAACTAATGAGGAATATAAGCTATCCCATTAGGTATTGAAATCGCCATGAAATAAAAGTAAACACCTTGAAAGGGGTTCCATAGCCTATTCGTTTTCATTCAACCAATGTAATTTCATTTTTCCAATATAAACCCATTGAAGTCAATTATCCTTATGCATGTGGTATAAGTCACTTATCTCATCTTTTTTTTATCTAGTTTATTGGACCCAAAACCTCCTTTTCCAAACTTAATACATGCCCAATCTTCCTCTGCACTATTGGACTTATTATTGCTCCTTGATCACATCCAGTTTCCATTCTTATTTAAACTATGCAACCATAATTGAATATGTTTTATTTTCACACAATAACTTTGTCTCTAGGGTAAACAAATAACACTTGAATAAATTTAACCTTGTATAGTCATATTTAACACAAAGATCCTCGTCATTACACATGGGTATTCTCTACTTCCTTTGTCTATTCTGACTTCCTTGGTCTGCTTCTTTAAGCTCAATGACAACTAAATGCACAAAAGATTATCGATTCAGAAAGACATTTAAAGTCTCCCCCTACCAATGATATCCATGGAACCCATGATTTTCACAGTCATGTCGACCTTTGACATTAATGACAACACAATTTCCAACAAGCTTCAAACATGTACTTGAAGAAATGGAATCCAAAGTGTCTGAAGCTCCTATTTTGAAGGGGCCCAATTGGTCCCTTCCATGTCATATCTGTATGAATGCATAAAAAAAAACCATTGGAGTTGTTCTAAGACAACTAGAAGGAGATGATCCATATGAAATATACTACGTCATAAAAAATTTCTCACCCACACAACTAAATTATATAGTTACAAAAAAATATTTTCTTGTAGTAATACATGAAATCTATAAGTTTCACAATTACATCACAGGATATCCAATAATATTTCACACTAACCATTCTACCATAAAATATTTAATGAAAAATCCTATCACTAATGGCAGGGTAACTAGGTGGTTATTCTTATTACAAGAATATGATATAACCATCCTCAATAAACTAGGGAAGGATAATGTAGTGGCTTATTTTATTTCAAGACTTACATATAACAAAATGAACGAGCTGTAGAAGATTATTTCCCTGATCAACACCTATTTGTGGTTTCTACTAAGTCTCCTTGGTTCGTAGATATCACTAATTAATTGGTTGTAGGTAGACTCCAATGCCATTAATCTCCAAAGGAATGATAGAGGATCATCAAATGAATTTGTATATTATCATGGATCAATTATTATCTCTTCTACATAGGATTATATATCATCATCAAAAGATATGTGTGATAAGAAGAGATCTATTAGATATTGAAAGCTTGTCATGGTGGTCCATGTGGAGGCATCTTTGTAGATAAGAGGAATGGGTACAAGGTACTTGATCAAGGGTACTATTGGCCCATTATCTTCAAGGATTCAAAGGAATATGTAAATATTTGCGATATCTACAATCACATAGGAAGATCAATGCAATCAGACGAAATGTCATTACAACCATAGTTGGTATTGGAACCCTTCGATAAATGGGCCCTTGATTTTGCAGGGGAAATCAATCCTCCTTCACACAATAAATCCTACATCCTAGTATGCTCAGATTACGTCACAAAATGGGTGGAAATCAAGGAATTCTCGACCCTGACAAAACAAACAGTTGTGGGATTTATTCATGAATAAATCTTCACCAAATTTTGGATACCTTGGGAAATAGTTACTGATGGAGGAACTCAATTCACTTCAAGAATCATTAAATACTTGATGGAAAGATACATTATCAAACACAAGGTTACCACACCATATCACTCATAGGCCAATGGACAAGTAGAAGGCACAAAAAAAAATCTTGAGGCCATCATCACCAAGACTATTATATTACACCTCAAGTATTGGGCTAACAAAGTACCTAAAACTCGATGGGAATGTATGGAAACATGGATGACTACCACCGATTGCACCCCACATTAATTGGTGTATGGAAAGAGAGTACTATTTCTGGTTGAAACAGAGATCCAGACACTTAGAGAAATTGTACAACTTGGAATGGACTTAGCTATAGCTCAATAGTAGACACTTCTCCATATCAACAAACTTGACGAACTTTACCAAGATGACTTGATGACTTGAACAACAAAACAATAATACAACATCAAAAATCTCGGTGGCATGACAAGTTCATTAAAAATAAGAAATTCAAAGTTGGATAGTGAACCTTGTTATTTGACTGCAAGTTCAAATATTTTAGAGGGAAGTTATGAATTGGATGGCTCTGACCATATGATTTTATGCTATACATGATAATGGAGTGATAAAAATTCATAACATTGATGAATATATAACTCCTATGATGGGAAATGAACATAGGCTTAGATTATATCATATACCCCTATCCAAAGAATCCTTTTTGAATACGATCACTAGTGGATGGCCCAAAAATGATATAGAGATTATTAACAATGGGCGAACCCCCGCTGGATAATTCATTCCTGTTAAAAAAAAATTAAATAAAATAATAAAATCCCATGTATGAAAACCCTTAGGGGAATACCTAGGGGCATGTTTTGTGAAAATAGGACTATGTTGGTGCATGAAATGTTAAAAAAAAGGCACTGCACGGTTTTGTGATAGTTATGTCAGGATCGTTCTAATCATAAGTTTTTACTAATAAAATATATTTTAGGATATGTAGGAGAGAAGAGTGTTGCAAATTTGGAGTTATGGTACTGCAACTCCCATTGTCATGACTCCTATTGCTGCAAGTCATGTTTCCTACTACTGCAACTCCTTTTTCTACAACTCTGAATATTGATGTTGCAACTTCATTTCTAAGGTACCAACAACTAATTTGGGTGAAGTCGATTCCTGTAGAGACACCATATCAAGTTGCAATCCTGGCCAACACGTTGTCGCTACTATGGAGAATTGATTCTACAACTCTTCCCATTGCTTCAACCCTAGAACATTGTTGCAACATCCTATAACAGTGCACACCATTGCAACTCTAAACATTGTTTCATTGTTGCAACTCAGGATGATGTTGCAAGTCAAAAGCATTGTTGTTGACACTCTAACCATTTCTAAAAATCTCGTTGCTGAAAAGGATCCTAGCTATCTCGAAAGGTAGATAGTCCAACATGATGAAGGTACGAGCCATCACGACCACTCATGGTAAGTCAGAAAGTACATCTCTTGAACTTTGTAAAGAGTAGGCATTGATTGGCATAATTACAATGTAATCACATCCAAAAATGTTATCACACTCTCATAATCACCCAAACTATGACATATTTACCCTATACCACCATAATTTTCATATATACTTCCAAATAGCCACCCTTTAAACTGTTCATTCAATATTACAATGACAATTTTTTTGAGCTCTAAGTAGGAAGAATGGGGGGCTCACTAAACCACAGATTACCTAGAAATATGCTCCTGTTGGAGGCATATGAGAATATTAGAGAAAGTTTCCAATAGAGAGGCTAGATGGAATACTTAAATTGGCTATGATCATATGATGAAAATATGGCACTTGAATCTTCCATAAATTTAAGGGAAATTAGGATCGAAGTAGCAAGAATAGTGGTGCAGGTAACAAAGGAGGTGATATAATAGGTGACCATGCTTCCTTAGACAGATGAATGATGGTATTAATAACAAAGGTTGAAGCCTAAAATCCTTGAGACATTCCTAGAACTAGGTGAACGTCTAGTCAAGAAAGGGTCAGGATTTGAAAGAACATTGTTACCAAGCCCATAGTAGGATGTGTCCATCATCATGTAGTGATACATCACCTTTGAGGGCCATTATGGGGTTTTATTCCTACAAAATATCCATTTATTGGACCACCCGTGACATGGAAACCCGGTTAACATGTTTTTCCGTTGGAGGACACTGCATACCATGGTCACACATGCGCATAAATTCATATTCCCTAGAGAATCCATATCACACCATAGGATCATCAAAATTTTGGTTGAGCATGCACTACATAGGGAGGGTAGGACATGGAGCGAGGTGGTAATATCACCAGCCACGATTGTAACCCACTTAGAAGAACTGTAGTTGCTACAATTTCAGAGGATGAAGTTGTTGCAACTCTAGAGGCCATAGATGTTTTATCTCTGAAGGCCATAGTTGTTTCAGCTCTGGAGGCCAAAATTGTTTCCACTCCCGAAACTGTAGCCACTAAAAAATAAACCCATGAGGTTTTTGTTGGAATTCCTCGACAAGATGAAGGAAACCATGAGAGAGACATAGAGGACTATGGTAACAAGGAGAGACACCATGACCAAAATACTATCGAGGACCAAGAAGAGGCCAACATATCTAATGACCTAAAAGAATAAGAAATAAAGATACAATACTGCAACCCAGAAAAGGAAAACCCTTGTTGTTACACAAGAACCAACAGGGGAAGAACATGATGAGGAAACTATTGAATCATAAGACATAATGGGGGATGATCAAAACTCTACCACGCTTTCACTTGATGAATATATAAGGGAAGAAAAATGTGTTGTTACACAAGAAATAGTAAGGAAAACCATAGGAAAGGGCCTTGTTGTAATTTTGGAGGTCTGCACAGATGATGAAAAAGTTGCAACATCGAAAGAAAGAAAGACCATTGTTTCCCCATAAGAGGCCAAAATCAGGAGATCTAAAACAATAAGTACCCCTTTGCTTGCACCTATGTATTTATAACTTTTAAGGAAGAAATGTTTTCTTGAGAAGAAGAATGGGAGGCTTCATACATCTCTCAAGTTGCCAGGAGATGACATTAGAAAGGAAATGAATTTGTATAGGCTAGAGTATCTTTCCTAGCCAGTAGGATCCATGACTGGAGAACCTACAGAGAACATCCATCCCATTGAATGAACAAATGACACTCAACCTATTAAACTAGAAGATCTCCACCACCATGTAGAACTAGAAGATAACACTCATCCTACTGAGCCAGTAGAGGAAACCCACCCTGCTGTCATAGAGCTCAGTCCTCCTACTAAACCAACAAAGACTAGTCACCCTATTGAGCCAACATAGGACATCCATTCTATTTTCACAGATACCGATCACCCTATTGCCACACAAGAACAAAAAGAGGAAAACCACCCTACTTTCACACAAGAATAAACAAAGGAAAAACAACCTTCTATCACACAATAACCAAAATGTGAAAGCCACTCTATTGGCACACCAAAACCAACAGAGGAAGAACATGATAAATAAACAATGGAAGCACAAGAGAGGGACCTTGTTGTTACAAAATGGCAAACAAGTGGGAATTTTAAAATAATCCCTTGATACAATCCTACAGGACTACCGAGAAGAGAAGGACCATGTTTTTACATAAGATCCAGTTGGGGGAACTTTAGGAGAAGGCATTGTTGCAATTTTGGAAGGATACCAAGATGAGGAAGAAGAGACTACTCCCAAGGAAGGGAAAACTGATGATGGCATCGACAACCTCCCAGGTAGTCTCACCCTCTCAGACTCAAAATAACCATTTGGTTGCATGGGGACATGCAAAATATTCTCTTGGGGGGAGATGATGGGGGATCAAATTGACATATTTGTAACACCCATCCAACACTTTTTGTATACCTTTTTCCTATTTCCATTTCCATATTAATACCCTTTTCATCCACAATGAGGCATTTTTGGTCAAGGTATAATTACTCTGTCAACATTCCATTTCAATACCTTTTCTTATGAATTTTCAGGATATTATCACCTTTTTTGCTATCAATGGTATATAAGAACAAGGTTGCAAAGGTACCTTCCCAACACAAGAGATACAAGTCCTGCAGTATGAGCTGCTACAACTTTTGTCATTGGTGCAACTATTGTTGCTGGAACTCCCAATGCTTCAATTCTCATTTTTTCAACTCTCAGTGTTGCAACTCTCACTATAGGGTCATTGTTGCAACTCTGAAACAAGCGTTGTAACTCCATGTCTTTCATAAGAACTCATAATTCAACTACATAGATATCATCCAGGGATCGTCCAATCAATAAAAAATCATACAATAACATGACAAGGGAAACTTGGCACCATAAGGGAATGGATGACTCAACCACCACTTACCATATGGATGATTTAATCAACATGCACATGATGTTTTCCATCTTTTGGAGAAAACAATGTAACAAGATGAGAAAGTCTAATTATCATGGATGTATATCAACTCTCTTAGTTCATTTAGTAAGAAACCATTTTTTATAAGAACTCCCTCTCTCTTTGATAAAGGGATGGAGAAAAAATAAGAAGAAAGTTTGTGAACAAAATTGTGCTGCTTTGCACATTTCATTTAATAGGAAGTTTTGTTTGGTTCATGTCCAATTAATGTCTTGTTGAGAATTTAAGATCATACTACATTCGTAGACCAGTACCTTGTTTAAGGAGGTAGGGCCTTAGCTCGTTACTATTTGTATCTTATGTATTTTATATAAATAAGTATAACATATTTTCCATCATTTGATTTATTTCTAGTAATTCCTTTATTAACCATCTTGGTGCAACTGTAGTTTTTTTCATTGTTGTAACTCCAAATTGTTGTAACTTAATGCTAACATTGTAGGGTATTTTGTTTTTGATTGATGTGTGAATAGCTACAACCTCCTTTCTATATTTTTATTTATTTTCAATAATTCCTCTATTAACATCGCGTTGCAACTATAGTATTTTCTCGTTGTTGCAACTCTTTTGTCACCACTGCATGCTTCCATTATCGAACCGTATCTTCTGATTATATAATGCGTAGATGTAGCATCTCTTATTTATTTTTAATTATTTCCAATAATTCCTCTGTTTAACACTTTGATGTAACTTTAATATTTCCCTTGTTGCGATTCCTATTGTTGCAAATCCTATTGTTATGACTCCTATTGCTGCAACTCATGTTGCTACAACTCTCATTGTTTTAAAACTGAATTACAACATTTATCTTTCTAGTTAATAATTGTATGGTTTGCAATTTGATATAGTTTATTTCCCTTGTTTAAAGGCACAATTTGCTTTGATTTCTAGAGCTTGATATTTGTTGCATCTCAATAAATGAACTGTAACATACCTGTCACATTAATCAAGATCATCCTAATACTTGAACAAGTCACCTTTACTTTCCTACAAGTGTGATATTTAATTTACTACTAGTGTGATCTTTACTTTCCTACAAGTGTGATTTACATTTTCACGAGTGTGATTTACTTTCTTGCAATCTAGTGATTTACTTTTCTGCAAGTGTGATTTACTTTCCTACAAGAGTGATTTAATTTTCCTCAATTGTGATTTACTTTCCTACAATAGTGATTTACTTTTCCACAGGTGTGATTTTTATTTTCCCACAAGAGTGATTTACTTTCTCTCAAGTGTGACACTTACTTTTTTCAAAAGTATGTTTTCATCCCAACAATTTTCAATTTGATTACAAGAAGTAGTATGGTTTAGTTTGGTGACTTGATAAAGAATTTTTATGTCTTACCTTGTGACATTCATTTGAAAGAACTACAACTCCTTTTGAAATTAGAGAACTGTACTTGCATATATGATGCATGACAACTTGTAAGTTTAGTATGACCTCAAATTGATAATTAAATGCATAACTCTTTAGTTTCTTACTAATTTAATTAGGAAATGATTGAAAATTTTGTCAATTCTCATAGTTCATACTCAATTTATATCATCTCCAAGAAGTTGGAGATGGTTTTGTATGGGAAAAGGATTTACGAAACTAACCAAACTTGTAACTCAACTCCCAATTATGCACAATTTTATTTTTTTAGCATTTAATGAGATGTGCATGACTTTCCTTTGAAACAACGACATATACACATGTTGTATAACTATTCGGGCACATACATGTTCCAATTTTTTTTTTAAGACAATCCACGTGAGGTATGGGGAAATAATGTCTAGAAGTAGGATAGGGACAAAGCCAAAATAGTCATCAATGCTTCAGTAGTGGAAATCAATGATATAACAAAAGAAAAAGTAAATTATGCAACAACTAGCCACTAAGTATTATGAGTGAAAAAAAATGATTTTGAACGGATGGACCATCATCAATTGAAAGAAGAAAGTAGGAACATAATAAATTCATATTACTTGGTTTCATCACATGTGAATCCTTTAATTGCAAAGCTTTGAGGACAAATATTTTTGAAGGAGGGTAGTATGTTATGACCCAAGGGGGGCATATACAAGGTTAAATTCATATGATATGAACCCAAGAGGGGGGGAATATATGAGGCTAAATGTACATCTAATGTGTAAATAAGGTGTAAACAAGTATATCTAGAGATCATGTATTCATTATTGAGGAAATGTAAATTGTGATGTACAAATGTATTTGGTTATTTCGAGGAGGTTCTCATATTCTTTAAGGATTTATTGTATAACTTGTCTCTCTTATCTTTATCAGAGTTGTGCTACATGCTCACATTGTTGTACACAATGTGTACTTCTATTATGTTATGATATTTTAATCATTTGGTACATAACACACTAAATCACGAGAGGCATCGAAGACTGACCTGTATTATTTCATCTGCAAAATTTAAATGTAGATGTTTTCATTTGCATTTTGTGAATTAAATCATTTGTCGACATGTTTTTACATAAACAACACACTAGTTCTATATAAACTATATAGCTCATAGATTAAGTGGGTTACAAAAAAAAATGCACATGTTTATCATCAACATATTGAAATATACAACAACAAAATGAGTTGGAATTTTAGTAGTTATTTCCTCAGAAAAATATAAATGTGGATGTTAGAATTTTAATTTTGTAGATTAAATTGTTTGTTATTGAATTTTTATGTAAACACCACACTCTTGCACTATAGACTGTATAGTGCATCGAGAAAGTAAGTTACAAAAATTAAAAAAACAACATGCACGTTTATCATCAATGCACCAAACTATACAATGAAAAAATGAGTGGGAATTTTAGTTTTTATAAATGTATGTGTTTCTAAATGAAAACCTTATTTATTCCTTTATTTGTTTTCCAAAATTCATTGGGGATATTTTTGCAAGAAAGATTTACTAGCAAAAACTTCAGAGAGGATGGATTTTTTTGAAGAGACAAACTTGAAAGGGATCACCGTAGGTCATATACAAATCTATAGAGAAGAAATTTCAAGTATGTGATTTCATTCTATTAATCATATTAATCTTACCCCTATTTGATTTAAACAATTTTCAATTCATTCAAAAAAAAAAAAAAAGGGTCTCATAGTTACATTCAATATTGGAAGTCACAGCTTGCTTGTTGCTTCTATTGATTTCCTTCTCTATATTTATGTGATTTCATTCTATTAATCATATTAATCTTACCCCTATTTGATTTAAACAATTTTCAATTCATTCAAAAAAAAAAAAAAAGGGTCTCATAGTTACATTCAATATTGGAAGTCACAGCTTGCTTGTTGCTTCTATTGATTTCCTTCTCTATATTTCATAATGAATTTTTTTTTGTAAGCTATATATTTTTATAGGGTTTTTTTACTTATATATGGGGCATTTGGTATGCATTGCAATGGGACCACTCATTGCATTGGATATGAAAGCATCCTATCACTATTATTTTTTTAAAAACACTTTCACAACTAGCAATGTGCACTATAAAAGGATGGGGCATCGGTATGCATGTTCATATGAACAAAATCATTGAATTTAAAATGTGATGCAGCCCTCCTAACCCACAGGTTAGAATTCCATGTGCACAGGATCATTCTTATTCCACTGGCCCGAAGAGCTCTCGGCAATTGGATCTTCTATTTCCCTTTTGAGAAAATATGCACCCACAACAAAACCTCGTGGAATTCCCCCTTTACGTTTTGGGAGATCGAACTTCGCGATTTTTCGAATATTGTAATCAAGTGTCTTATTCCACAGACCCCCGAAACCTGAATTAACGAACTCCAATATTCGGTCACCAAAATAAATCAACGACTTTGATTCCCCGCTTGATCCAACGATCAGCATGATTTTTCTTGTATCAAAAGTTCAAGACTCTTGATACCAAAATCTCTTTTCGATGCAAACCCCGAATTCCAGAATCTCGATGTCAATTTTGGCTATTCGGATTTCGTGAGTTCGCGAGTTACGATGTCAT